>PVKS010044584.1:0-14250 GCA_004027875.1 Aplodontia rufa | reverse complement strand
TTTCCCTTATAGCTAATGATGTAGAGCATTTTCTCATATATTTATGGGCTTTCTGGACTTCCACTGGAGAGAAGTTCCTTTTGAGTTCTTTAGCCCATTTATTGATTGGATTATTTGTGAGTTTGGACTTTAGTTTCTTTAGTTCCCTGTATATTCTGGATATTAGCCCTCTGTCCGAGGTGTAGCAGGCAAAAGTTTTTTCCCATTCTGTTGGTTCTCTCCTGATGCTCTTGACTAGATCTTTAGCTGTGCAGAAACTTTTTAGTTTAATTGCATCCCATTCATTTATTCTTGATTTTACACCATGAGCCATACGAGTTTTGCTAAGGAAGTAACTGCCAACTCCTATATGCTGTAGTGTTAACTCTACTTCTTTTACTAGTAAGTTTAAAGTTGTAGGCTTAATATCCAGGGCTTTGATCCATTTTGATTTAATTTTTTGCAGGGTGAAAGATAAGGATCCAGCTTCAGTTGTCTACATATGGCTGTCCAGTTTGTCCAACACCATTTGTTGAATAGGCTATCCTTCTTCCACACTATACTTTTGCCCCCTTTATCAAATATCAAATAGTAAAGGATATGGAGATTTGTCTCAGGATCTTCTATTCTGTTTGTTTGATTTCTGACCTTTATTGGCTCATAATAATTATACACAACATTAGGATTCATTTTGACATGATTAGAAATGCATGGAATATAATTTGCTCCAATTAAGTCCACAATATTTAACTTTACTTGATCCCTTTTCTCTACTCTACTGATCTTTCTATTTATTTATGTTTTTAAAAATTAGTGTCTTGTGGGTATACATAATGGTGAGTTCCACTGTACTATACTCATATATGTGCATTGGACAGTTAGGTCAGATTCATTCCACTGTTTTCCCCTATCCTGTCCCTCTTTCCTTCCCCTCCATCCCATTATTTTTCTTTAATTTTGATGGACTCCCCACCCCTGTTTCCCCCCCACTATCATTTTCCCCTGGGTTTTGCTTTGAATTTTAGCCTTTCTCACAGCTGTCAGATGATTTCTTATATGGTTTTAGTTTGCGTTTTCTTAGTGGCATCGAACATCCTTTTATATGCTTCTTTGCCATCCATATATCTTTTTTATGAGTTTTTGGTTTGGGTTTTGGTGAACCAAATATTTTGTCAAAATTATATTGGGTTTTGTTATCTTATTATGAGTTTTGAGAGATACAAGTCCCTGGTCAGAAAAAAAATTTACAAATATTTGCTCTAAAGCTATGTCTCGCTTTTTAATCCACTTACCACTTCTTTTAGAGGCCAAAATTTTTAAATTTGATAAAATTTAATATATCAATTTTTCTCTAAAGGATTATGCTTTGGGGGTCACATCAAAAATATCTGTACTTAACCCAAGATTACAAAGATTTTGTCCTACAAATTTTATAGTTCAGATTTTAAATTTAGGTCTGTTATAATTTTGAGTTAATTCTTATGTGAATTGCATGGTATGGGTTAAGTTTCAAATGTTTTCTCAAAGACATCCAATTGTACCAATACCATTTATTGAAATGTACTTTTTTTTAAATGGACAGGATGAATACCAACACTACTATTTAGATTTTATTGGATTTGTTTTAGAGCATAATGAGCATTGAAATGGTCTTCTTTTTAAATGTCAGTATTCATAACACTCTGGAAATTGCATCCTTTTCAAAGACTTGAATTATGATGGGACACTTCAGAGGAAAATTTGTAATGTGTAAGGATTACATCATTTTTCTTAAGTATTTTAGGGGATATTTAAGCCAAAAAGTCTGAAGACCACTTTTAAGCATTGGCAGAAGAAACAGATAAAAACAAAAGGATTTACTGAGCAGTAGTTCCACTCTTAAGGCTGAGAGCTTGGCACTAGCAGAGAGGAGGGTTCGCCAGGGAGAAGAAAATGGTGATTCTGTCATTTCTAATCTGGGGCGACCTTGGATGGTATGACCACCAACTCAGTTCAAGAACAGAAAGAAGAGCAGACGGGGGTTGGGGAAAGGAAATAAGCTAAGGGTGGGAGCTGTCGTAATTGGGTTGTTCATGGACAAAATATGGAAAGAAGCCATTATTATTTCATGGCTTTTGAGTTTTGTTTTTTGTAATTGGTTGAGGTTTTTTCCATACCATCCTTTCTTCTCTCTCTCTCTCTCTCTCTCTCTCTCCCTCTGCATGTGCTGAAAGGTTGCTTTATGATTGTTTATTTTTTTCTAATACTCACACTAGAACTCAAGTTTCTGTGGTATAATGGAGAAACAATGACTTGGGAAACACCCAGTCTCCGAGTTTGAATTTTGCCCCTGCTAGGCATTCTCTGTGTAGTTTGGGCAAGGTACTTTATTTTTCTAAACCTGTTTCTTCATTGGTAAAATAGTGACAATAATATCTACTTGAAACAGATGATTAAGTTATACTTTTCTTCTCTTGGGTTTTCAACCAAGGACAAAGGGTAACCAGAACCCACACATACATTCTAATAAGTAGAGCTAGTCAATCCAAATTATTTATTTATGCAGACATGCATGCATGTATGCCAAGTGAATTATTAGGCATGGGAGAGGGACTATAACGATGCTAAAGTATAATTTCAAAAACTTATCAAACAACCAAAATATTACAAAACGAACATGTGTCCAAGATCTTATTCAACCCAGTAACCAGAAAGATGTTCTGAGAGCACATGAGAAGATAGGTATTCACAGGTAACTTAGAAAAGGAACATTAGGATAAAACAGTTCTTTCATCACAAAACTAGTTAGCACTGCAGCTCTGCAGACTAAGAACTTTCTCATTACTTTTTCCACCAGAAAATAACTGTTTGCATCTACACCAGACAAAAATCTATGTGTTAATCAACAGTGGAAAATCAAAGTTGCAAACCCTGAATTACACAGAAAGAACATTCTTTCATCTCTTTTTTCTGTTTCAAAGTTTCAGATAATTTTTCTGACAAGGAGGAGAAGAAAAACAAACCAGTTTAAGAGAAACCAAGGTGGGGTGCTTTCTGTGTTTGAAAGTACAGCTAAAAGTGCCCTCAAGTAGACAAGAAAATATTGATTTTTCTTCAAATATAATTTCTATCTTGAAGTATTATTCTGTAAGATGTCAAAAATAAAAAAAAATCAAATCCATCCAGTCACTTTCAGGAATAATCACTCATGAACATTTCAGTTTCAGGTTTAAATATAGTTGAATACAAGATTACACACACGAATTTACCGGCCCTGAGAGAAGCCCTCAGGAGTGTACTCATGGCTGTGGCAGGATGGAAGAGAAGTCCACTTCTGTACTTGAGCTGTTGGCTGATTTCCACCTACACCCACAGTCCCCCTGTCCTTTCCCATGGCCTCCATGTGAGTGCCTCCATTTCATATGGGTTACTCCGCACCCTCCCTATCTGCCAACCTTGATCCGGGAAGTTGGAGAGTCTCCCTTTCTGATACTTCCTATGCCCTGTATAAAAGGTCACCACAAACTTTGCTTTCTCATGGTACTTTGGGGGAAAGGGCTGGGCCTGCTGGAGTTCTAGGAACTTCCCTGGGCCTATTCACCTCATAGAGTACTCACTCATTTCCTTCCCAAGGCTGCACTCAGGAGATAAGTCACAGGGTTACTTTGCTTTTAGACCACCAAGCCTATCAGCAACATTACTATTCCCTCCTGGCCCAGAAAATATAAGGACAAGCTCAGGGTTCAGAATCCCCCTTTCCCTTCATACACCACCATATGTGCACTCAGTTGATTTTTATTAGTGTATTCTAACTATACAGAATAATGGGTTCATTGTAGCATATTCATATATATGTATATAACATATTTGATCACATCAGCCCCCATTACTGTCCTTTGTCCTTCCCTCCTCTCCCAATCTCCCCCCTCTAATATTCTCCCTGCTGTTTTAATGCTGTCTTTCCCCCCTAGATTCCATAAAATGTGATTCCAGTCTTTCCGAGTCTAACTTATTTGACATAACATTCTGATCTCTAGTTCCATCCACTTTCCTCCAAATGACATGATTCCCTTCTTCTTTATGGCTGGATATATGTGTTTATATGTCATATTTTTTATATGGAATCAGTCTAGGTGCTAACAACAGATGAAAGTCAGGCACCTAGGCTGATTCCATAACTTGGTTATTGTGAATTGTGCCACTGATAAACATGGGTACACTGTCTCTGTAAGTATGCTGACTTTAGTCCTTTGGGGTATACATCAAGGAATGGAATAGCTGGATCATATGGTAGTTATATTTTTAGTTTTTTGAGGAAACTCCATACAAATATGCATAGTGGCTGTACTAAATTTCATTCCCATCAACAGCGTACGGGAGATCCTTTCCCCCACCTCCTTGCATCATTTATTATTATTTGTATTTGTGACAATAACCATCTGATGGGGGTGAGATGGAATCTCAACATAGTTTTAATTATACATACTCAATTCTCTTTATTTCTTTTCTTTCCTTCCTTTCTCCACCAACTCAACCTCAGAGTAGGGCACCTTCGTCCAGTGGGGGTAGGAGGTGGGGTTAGTGCTGGTTATAACTGATTGCCCCAATATCTTAAGCTACCTAACTGTATCTGAAAGATCACAAGGCTTTGAGATTGAGACTCAGATTTCCCTGCCTTTGCTCCTTGGCTCCTTCTTGAAGCCCCTCCCTATTCTGAGGAAAAATGCCAGACTCTGGTCTCAGCCCAACTGGCAAGGACGTGGCAGTGGAGGGAGGTGGGAAATCCCAGTTAATACTTTGCATGTCCTCCTGCCACATTAGCTGTATATGACGTACACTTTAGGTGTGACCTGCAATATTCCAGTTTCCATTAAAACTTGACTGGCCCACAGTCTGATTACGTCTGGCCCTGAATCATCTTCCAGTCATGGATTTGTGGACACAAACTCATCTGAGCACATTAAAGCTGGCTCGGGAGGCAATGGGCACATGCCACAAACCCTGGCCTGAGGCAAGCAGCTTGGCTCCCACGGGGAGTCTCGGAAACCCAGGCGGTTCCTGCACAGCAGGGGAGAGGGAACTGGGAGTGAAGCAAGAGGAGGTTGATCTCCCTGTGCCCCGTCCACATCAGGGCAGAAGCCCTGCCAGGATCAACAGCGTGGCTCCTGGCAAAGTCTCTGCCTGATTCCCTCAACACTGTGGTCACCAAAGGCCTGTGTTTTTCTGAGATGTGGGTTTTGAAAATGACCTCCCGAGGTCTGGCACACAACTGAGCTCTTAGAGGAGAGGGGATGGGAAGCTGTGGCCTCTTTGCAAGGGGGTTATGAAAACGGAGCAGGTTGTTACTGCTGGGCATGGTGCTATGAACATTCACAGCATCAGACGGCCCCACAGCCAGTGACATGAAGTCACACCATGGAAATGCAGTCCCCAAAGGGACCTAAGAGCCATCTAACCCAAACCTCCTGCTTCACAGCACTGTCAAACGATCAGCCATGGCAAAGCAACCCTTGTGTTCAGTTGCTTCCTTTGTATGGGCAAGGTTTGTCTTAGTTTAGAAAACCAGTAAGGCACTGACCTTTGTGATCCACTGGTCCCAGGTCTGGACATTACCTCAGAAAAGGAGCTGCACCATGGATCAGGGCAGGTGGGCATGAAGTGGACAGGCACCTGGGCCGTGGTAGATCTGAAGTGCCACTCGCAGCCGTCTCTGAAGCAGGGTGCTAGGACCTGATAAGATTATGTGCCCCAATAAAGGGTTTCACAGTAGATAATGATAATTCTGCTGGCTCTTTGTTCAGAAAGTTTTGCCTAGGAGCCACACTGGGAGTGGAAGTTCAATGTAGTGTAATGAAGATGCTGAATCCTCAGAGTGAAGGGGCACTAGGCCTCTGGTTAGGAGTAGAGACAAGACCAGAGGTATCTTGTCCAGTTGAGTGGCTAAAACCAGAAAGCCCTACTGTGTGCTGGCTTAGGTGGTTCCCAACTTTCTTCCTGCCACACATAACTTGAGAGACCCCACCTCCACCACAGAATATCTCTGCCCTCACAAGTTCAAACAGCAGCTTGACTCTAATCTGTGTTTGAGTAACCCAAATGTTAACTCTTGTAGCACTGAACCTTATTTTATGTTAATAACCAAAAAAAAGCACTAACTCCTGTAGTGCTGAGGCTGATGTCGTCCAGGCTCCTTCCTGACCGATGCACTGCCATTGCCCCACACCCTATCGCACTTCTGCAGAGAGATGTTCACTTAACTCTTCCCACTGCCTTCCTTTCCTGTTCTTCCATCTCCCTCCTGTTGTGATCTCTTTTTCCTCAGAGAAGCTAAACTTTTATGGACACTTTAGAACGTTTGTAGACATTTTGATCCTGCAAAGAGGACAATAACCATGTCCTGGTTTGTGTGCTCTGCCCTGGCCATTCTCTGCTGTCCCCTCTCAATGCAGTAGAAAGTCTACAGGGTCAAAGGAATGCTTCCACCCAGCACCCCCACCCCGCCTCTGCACCTCAACATGACCCTGCTATTGCTCACCCCAGTGGCCACAGGCCAGCTGCTTCACCAGGTCCTTCAGAGGGCAGCTCACAGTGCTGGTATGTACACCCCCATCCAGCCCCAGAAAGGGCAGCTGTTCGCGAGGTGTTGAACAGGACATGGGCACATGGACCTGGAAGGCCATACACTTGAACGTAGGCTTCTCAGGCAGCCAGGACTCAGTTTTGTGTGTGTGTCTGTGTTCCGGGGTGAACCTTGAGGCTCCGAGAATCAAGATTTCTTCCAGGCCATTCAGAAGGTATATTTATAAACCTGGGAGGATAGAACATATTTTCATTCAACAGTTTTTGGCTTGATTTATAATTTTAAGATGAGGAAATATGGTACAGGGCCTCCATTTGTAACTCTTGTCCCAGACCCTGTAAATATGACAGGGTAGGCCTGGAGTCAAGCACCAGGCTTGGGTTTAATTCATCTGGATTTGTCCTCCCTTTTCCCATAAAGACTCACGAAACATCCTGAAATAAATTAAAGGAGATGTGGAGTGGTTTGGTTGGCCTGGACTTGAGATTAAAAGGCATAAGCAAACCTCAACTTGGAATTAAACTTGCAGATTTTTTTCCTGCCTCTCCAGTTTATCAAAACTAAGTTCTCAAAATCAAGATGTTTGCAGACTCTTTCCATATCTCTAATTCATCAAACCTGCATTCTCAAAGCCAAGATATTCCAAAAGTGACTTTTAAAGGACTCCCTCATGCTTTGATGAGTGTGCTTATCTAAAGTGAATAGAGTTCACAAGTACAAGCACACTCCAGGAATTCTTACTTAGCCAGCTGACAATTCAGAAGGATTGGGTTGGCTATCCTGAGTTTTCCTTGACTTCACAAAGAAGGTACCAGGTTCTGTGCCACACAGACTCCAGGTGAGTGTCCTTATACTAGCTGTGCATTTTTTATAATGCCCCATCTCCCCTTGAAAGGGAAACCTGGTAGTTTCTAATACCATCCATTATTTTTTTCTAAAAAGAGAACCAACTTTATTTAGTTTTACACTTGGCCTTCATCGCTCAGACACTTCATTGTGCATGAGGTGCTGGGGTTCGAACCTGCGTACTTGTGCATGCCAGGCAAGTGCTGTAACCACCGAGCCATCACTCCAGCCCCAATACCATCCATTATTATAAACTCACCTTAAATAGCAATTTGCCAATAAGAAAAAAGTTTTGCTAAGAATCACTATAGGAAAAGTGTTTCTCTGACATGAATTTATATTTAAAAGTAGAATAATTTTTAAAAACCTCCACTGATTTATAAGAAGTTTATGAAAACTAGTTTTCCTGCTACAAAGTACTTTTGAATGTGCAATAACTTCATTAAGAAATAAGCACACAGATCTTTGCAATTTGTGTGTTTTAAATTATACACACACATACCTCTACACTTATTTATTCAATCCTATATCATAGGCATAGGAAATTCACACTAAACAAAACAGAAAACCTACTATTTCCTCTGACTCTAGAAGACCTCCTTCTTCCTCATTTCTGAGATTTATGAATCTCATACCTAGATTTTGGAGTTCATTCTCGCAACAGTGAACTTGCCTTTATCTGGCTGACTTTAGAAAAGTGAGACAAATTCTTTTTATCATTTGGGAGAGACAGTAAAAAGTCAAGCAAGCAGCCCTTGACTTGAATTCTGGCTAAACCAATGACTAAGAAAAACCTCAGGATGAGAACTCAAACTTTCTGAAAATCTGTGAAATGGGGGAGAAGATATCTGCATATAAAATACTGGGCACCGTGCCTGGCTCACCGTGAACACTCCTAAGTGGTAGATGTGATATCATTACCATTGATTTTTTATTATTAGTTCCCAAGTTTGCTATTTTTGGAGTCTATCAACTCTGCAGTATTGCTGTATTGTGTGCATCTATGAATATGTGACAACAAATCCCATCATTATGCACAACTATAATGCACCAATTAAAAATAAGGAAAAAAAAGTCAATACTGTGTTCAGGGGCTGGAGCGGTGTTGGAGTGCTTGCCCGGCATGTGTAAGGACCCGGGTTTGAGAACCAGCACCAAGTACACAACTAAGTGTTGGAGAAACAAAAACCAGATAGATAAATAAATGAAATTGAAAAATTTTTAAAAATCTAAAAATATAAAAAAATACTTGGAGTATTTTTTCAAGCTGGTAAATTGATAGATTTCTGTCTGCTCTTTCCTGCCTCCTCGGATGAGTTTATTAGGAGGACAGAGCAAGTGGCCTTGGGTTAACAGAAATTCCGCGCCCACTCCTAGTACAAAAGCCAAACAGCCTTGACAATGTGGAAAGGTAGGAGGAATTGAAAGCTCCTGGAAAGCTGAGGGGAGCCTTCCGCTTCTGGTGGGAGGCAAAGCTCACATCTCCACTGAATCAACAGCTCAACCCCAATGCTAAGTGAATCGCCTTGGTGCTCCAGCGGCCAGAGCTGCTTCCCCAAAGACCAGGCCAACATCGCCATCTGCTGTTGCCATGTCACAACCAACAGAGAAAACCGCTCTGGAAAAAGGGAGAAGCTGGGGAAACCTTCACTTCACTTGATAAAACTGTTAATTCAGTTTCTATTTCAGCTTGAAATAGCCTGTTTTATGAAGGTTCGTGCATGAAAACTCTTGTTGGGGCCCTAAATTGGCTCCAGATTGAGAGTGGGTCCTGGTCAAATTTCTTCTCCCAAATTCTCTACCATGAGTATCTGACATCAAGCTTTCCCCCTCCACCCAGTTATACTTTAAAAAGACCTAAAGAGTGGCCATTTATGTGCGCTTTGGTGTCTCCATCCTGAAAATTAAGGTAGGGAAGAATGAGAAATATTGAAAAACCAACATTTTCAGAAGTGATTACCTTTGCTTGACACAAACACATGGAAGAGTGGAGCCACTTGGTTGGATCAGCCCCAGGGGACCCCAGCACCAGATCTGCAGACAGCATCCCCATACAGTCAATATCAGTATCATCTCCTGAAATTAGTATTTCCTTCTGCCTTTTATGGTGATTTATTACCATACACTAACAAATGGCAAATACTGCGCTTTTTATTAACTGTAAAGTGGTTTTGGAAGCAGTTCGTATGAAAGGCGCTTTGGAAAAGCAAGCCCTGAGTAGTTCACCATGCTGGAGAAGAGGCTCCCTTTCTACATCATTTGTGTGTACATACTTGCCTGGCGTTTTATTTTTCCATCACCTCACTCGGCACAGGAAAACATCTTTCATCTCGCCATGGCTCCCTTCCACACTTCAGCATGAGTTTGGTCCCTGGTGGACTGTTCTGGGCCCACGGTGTGTTCCTCAGATGCGGAGTAAAACTGTAGACTCCTGTGTAATAATCTGGGAGGTGACAGTTCATTTTGCACAGAGAATAAAATAATATAAAGTACCTTTACCTCATACCAGAAAAAAACTGCAGACACACGCCCAGAAAGAACAAGGCCCTCTTTTCACGTCCCAGGTAGGGAGTAAAGGCACTTAAAACAAGAGGGATTTTTCACATCTTTAGAAGTATGTTTGTCTCCACCGCAGGACCGGATGCCAGCCCCTAGATTCCAGCTCCATTTGGGGTCATTCCCCTCCTGGAATCAGGATCAAAGTAGATAGAGCCCAGGGCCAGGCTGGGTACACTCTTGAGACACAGCTTGGTTTATTTTAGACCAGCACAAGAGACTTTCCAAAAACCAAAGTTATTAGGAAAAGCAGGAAAGAGTATGTTTGGAAAAAATGCTGTTAACACCTGATCCACACATTTTCCCCTTTCTTTGCTGATCATAATCACTCACAGATGCCGGGATGTGTGGGAACAGATAGGCACCCTCGATTTGCACAGTCTCCCCAGACACAAAGCCGCAGAAGCCTTGCTTCAGTCCTGTTTCTTGGTCAACTGTAATTATATATTCAAAAGAGCCCCACCAATATTTTCTCCTTTGCATGTTTCCAAGTCATTTTCTGCTCTTTCTACCAATAACAGAGAGAGGCCTGTTAAAATCTACCACAATCTACTAAAATTGTCTGTTTCTTTATCCTAGTTAGGTGTTTTAACTTGCATTTTATTTATTCTGAGGTTATGTTATCAAATGCATGTAAATTCTATGTATTTACTTCTTGATTGTATGAGAGGTGATTTATTTATTTTCCAGGTTGAGTGAGGTGTAATCGAGCAAACTTTATAATTTAAGGTGCACAATGTGATGATATGGGTATATGTGCATATTGTGAAATGATACCACAATCAAGTTAACTCGTCTGTCACCTTACCTCCTTGCCATTGGTGTGTGCATGTGACAAGATCATTCAAGATTAACTCTTGAAGCAAATGTCAAGCATTATATAATACAGTACTGCTAACCATAGTCAGCACCTCAAACACTAGATCTCCAGCGTTTATTCATTGTGTAACCTGTTGCCCAAATCTGTTTCCGCCGCTCCCAAGCTTCTCGAAAGCACTGCTCTTCATTTCTACGAGTGTCACTTGCTTTATATTTCTCACCATAAGAGATCATACAGCATTTGTTTCTCTACTTTTACTGAGCATGACACCCTCCAGTTTCATCCCTGTTGTCACAAATGGCAAGATCCTTGTTTTATGGCTGAATAATACTCTGTTGTAAATACCACAGTTTCCTTACCCGTTCATCCATCAGTGGACACATATGTTGTTTCTGTGCTGTGGCTGTTGGGACTGATGTAGGGAACACGGGATGCAGACGTGTCTTGAAGATGGGAATATATGCAAATACCTACATACATATACTATTAAATGTATATAATTTTAAATTTTTATCTCTTTTATAAATTGCACTTTCTATTATTCAAGAGCAAATTGCTTTTTCTTTAGTAATACTTTATGCCTGAATATTTCTTTCATCTGATATTAGTGCAACTGTACTAGTCTCCTTTTCTTTAGCTATAAACAGGTATACTTTCTTCCATTCTTTCACCTTCAACTATTTTTTTATCCTTATGACTTAAGTTTGCCTCTTGTTAAATAACATGTGGCTGAATTCTTGTTTATCTTGGCAAGTGTATTTCCACTCAGGTTTAACCGTAATTACAACTTTTCTTTGTTTCTACAATTTGTGTATGTTTTGTCATTTTTCTTGACTCTTTGGGGATCGCTTGCATATTTTTCATGTTTCATTTTATCTAGTTCTTTTAATTTGGAAGCTATCATATTTTTTGTTGCTTATTTGAACTCTGCCTTCCTGTTTTAAAAAACTCACAAAATATCTTTGCTTTATAGGATCAATACTTACTAAGATTTGTCCAAATGTTAACTATCTTCTTTGCTCTTTTCTTTCCCTTGTATCTAAATCATATTTAGGATTCTAGATCAACACTTACTGCTTTCTTACATTTAATGTATTCCATTATCTTTTTTTTTTTAAAGAGAGAGGGATAGAGAGAGACAGAGAAAGAGAGAAACAACTTTATTTAGTTTTTCACATGGCCCTAGTTGCTCCAACACTTAGTTGTGTATGTGATGCTGGGGTTTGAACCCGGGTCCTGGTGCTTGCCAGGCAAGCGCTGAAACCGCCGAGCCACCGCTCCAGCCCCTATTCCATTATCTTTTGACTTGTATTGCTTCTGTTCAGAAGTTGGCTATCAAGTTATCACTCCTTTCCATGTAATCTCTTCTCCTCTTCCCCCTTCTCTTCCTACCTGTGTCTAAAATCTTTGTCTTTGATTTTCTAGAGTGTCACTATGAAAGTGTCACTATGAAATACCTAGGATTGAATTTATTTTTATTTATTCTGCTCTTCATTTTTAAACATCTAGAATCTGTGCCATATTCTCAGTTATCTTTTTCTTACACTGTTCTTTTTCTTCTATTTCAGAACTCTGACAAATGTATTTGAACTTCTCACTCTATCCACCATATCTCATCTATCCTTTTTTATATTTTTTCCTTATCATGGTCTTTATTCCACATTCTGAATGATGTTTTCTCACCTGCTGTCCAGTTTACCTATCTTCTCTTCAGTTCTGTTGAATCTGTTTTATCAGTCTGTCCAATTTTTTTAAATTTTTAGGGTGTTTTTAATTCATGAATCTAGTCTTGGTGTTTTCTTACCTTAGTTCATGTTCTATGGTTTTATGTTCCCTGGACATATTTCCTGGGTTATCTTTTTTCAACAACATAAGCAAAGGTGTTCATATTCTGTGTATATTTATGTAGAGTTCATATTCTGTGAACTCTAGGGGGAAGCTAGAGGTTCCGTTTCTCTTTTATTTCGGCAAGTTCATGCTTATGGTGAATCTCAAGAGTTTTTCAGTTTTCATGGCCAAATAACTTGTGAGAATTCAATAAGACCCAGGAGAAGGTACACACTTCCAAAGATTAGTCTATCAATATTGCTTCCTCCTAGCACCCTCAGGTGTCACTATTTTTGGTTAATTGTAAATTAAGTTCATAAGTAGATTTTCTTTGCACCACATAGATAATGTAAATTTGAGCTGACAATCCTTGTAAAGATGATTTTCTTATTGCTAGTTGTTGTTTTTGTTTTTTTGATTGTTTTCATTCTTTGCACTCCCTTGGAGTTGGGAGTTTGGGCAGGGTAACTTCTGCATTGCTCTTAAATGACAGTGTGTCCCTCTGAGGTCTCTGTATTTTCTGAGAGGCTCTTCTGCAGACTCTAACCTCAAGTGTGCCATGATCTGTGTCTGCGGTCTCAGGTTCCCTTTTTTGCTCTAGAAACCAAAACTCCAGTTGAGTTGACTTTATACTTTTTCTATACATACATTCATCAATAAACAATAGGTACTATTAGCTATTACTAAAATATTTCCTGAATGTCATCCAATTACATGTATGACTTGTTAATATTATATTTTTTTAAATTTTAGTTCTGTCAAGACATATGACTTTAATACATTTTTTCATTTGTATTTAGTATAGTCTATCTGTATTTATAGTGGGAAGGTTTTCGAATAAGCAAGTCTGTAATAGTACCTGCAATGGAACTCCTCAACACCTTCACATACAATTTTTAGCTTCTTTTACATTCTATCCTTCAGGAAAAAATCTCAGGAGCAAAAATTATAAAATAGTAACATTTTATTTCACAGGGTCAATATTTACATTGTGGAATTGTTCCCACTGAGACCCTTTTGGTAGTTGTTAATTAGTATTGTCATGTTGCCTCCCAAGACAGCTGTAAAAATAAACCAGATTCACTACAAACATATTAGCGTATATTATTTTCATGTTGTTATTTCCTAATTTGGTTGTAAGTAGTACTTTAAGTTCGTGTTAATTTGCACTTCTTGTAATTTGTGCCAGGGAGTATATTTTTTCTGGGATAAATACATTTGCATTTGCTTATTTATACAAATTGCCATTTAAATTTTTAAAGGGATCTCTAAATTGACTCAGTGATTTCTCAAGAAAATCGTCATTCTTACTTGCAGTGAACATTTCCCAATGGCCAAATAACTCCTAATGAGCACTGTGGGCTTCAGAAAGAGCAGGCAAATGAATACATGAGAAAGTGCTCTAAATCTCTAATAATCAGAGAAATGCAAATGAAAACCACATTAAGATATCACCTTACGCCAGTCAGAATGGCAAAAATGAAGAAAATAAACAATAATAGATGGGGAAGGGCTGTGGAGAGATAGGCACACTAACACACTGTTGGTGGAGCTGCAGACTGGTACAGCCCCTCTGGAAAGCAGTGTGGAGAATCCTCAAAAAACTAGGGATGAGCCCACCATACAATCCTGCTATTCCACTCCTGGGTATCTTTCCAGGGGA
>PVKS010044583.1:0-14256 GCA_004027875.1 Aplodontia rufa | reverse complement strand
TTCAGCCACTATGGAAAGCAGTGTGGAGAATCCTCAAAAAATTAAGGATGGAACCACCTTATGACCCAGCTATCCCACTCCTGGGGATTTTCCCAAAAGAGTTAGAATCAGCATATTATAGTGATGTGGCTTCCTCAATGTTTATAGCAGCTCAATTTACCATAGCTAGACTATGGAACCAACCCAGATGCCCCTCACTAGACGAGTGGATACAAAAACTATGGTACATATATACAATGGAATACTGCTCGGCCATTAGAGAAGACGATATTATGGCTTTTGATATCAAATGGACGTAGATGGAAAGAATTATGAAAAAAAAACTAAAAATAGAACTACCATATGATTCAGCTGTCCTACTCCTGGATATATACCTGAAGGAAATGAAGTCACCATATAAAAGACACACTTACACGCCCAGGTTTATTACAGCACTATTAACAATAACCTCACAATGGAATAAGCCCAGGTGTCTATCAGAATATGAATGGATAAAGAAAATATGGCATATATACACAATGGAGTATTATCCAGTCATAAAGAAGAATGAAATCATGTTGTTCCTAGGAAAATGGATAGAACTAGAGATTATCATCTTAAGTGAAATACAGCCAGACACAGAAAGATGAGTACCACATTTTCTCTCATATACGGAATCTAGAAATTTAAAAAAGATGACCTGAAAGTAATAGACTACCAGGGGAGAGAGAAGGGGACCAGAAAGAAAGGGAGAGAGAGAAAAGACTAAGAGAGGATAGTAGGGAGGGAGGATACAATTATGCATGTATGGAAATGTGTCAGTGAAACTCATTAATTTGTACAACTAATTGGGTTAATAACAATAAATAGTTACAAAAAAAACAAAAGGAAGGTTTTCCTGGGTAAGTATATTAATGAACATTTCATTACTGCAATGAAATAGCTGACAATCTATTTAGGAATAAAAAAAGAGATTTATTTAGCTCACAGTTCTGGAGCCTGAAAGTCCACATGGTATAGCACAAACAAGGCCTCACCTCAACTGCATTACTTCATGTCACAGAACACAGCAGGAGCATGTTTCAGGAGCAAGTAATGATGACATCTTGCGTCAGTAGCAAAGAAAGCTCAATGAAGCCAGGCCTGATCCTCTTACAGCAACCCTCTCTTAGGAACTCAAGGGAACCTATTAGAAATTTTTCCAAGAGCATGTCCCCAAGAACCTCCCAACTAGGCCCCACCTCCCAGTTGCGCACCACTGGGGACCAAGCCTTTAGTCACAATGTACCCTTGAGGGACACAAACCATACACAATCCACAGCAGTGGGGCCA
This sequence comes from Aplodontia rufa, assembly GCA_004027875.1. Classification (NCBI taxonomy): domain Eukaryota; kingdom Metazoa; phylum Chordata; class Mammalia; order Rodentia; family Aplodontiidae; genus Aplodontia; species Aplodontia rufa. Next base: position 12,945 of record PVKS010044583.1, on the reverse strand, counting down.
TTTAAAAAGGGTTTAGAGGTGAGACTTAAAAGCAACAGGCACTATTCCTGTTTATGGCTTTGAAGAGTAATTTTCCATGAGCTCTACAGTTTCAAGAAAATGAAACATGCAGCAACCTGAGTTAGCTTGGAAGTAGCTATTTCCCCCAATACAGCCTTTGCTGACACTGTGACTTGGCTGGCACCCTCAATGTAGTTTTGTGGGACCCGCAGTCAAGGATCTAGATCACCCATTCCCAGTCTTCTCATCCAGTGATTTATTTCTCAGGGGCATACCAACCCAAGTCACCACTCATTGCAGTTTTAAATACGTAACACTCATCTTGTGCCAGGGCTGTCTGTCCTACCCATCAATAGCAACAGAGTCCTTATTGCTGGTTCCTGAGTACAGAATGCCTCTCTGCAGCTGCTTCACAGCCTGAAGTAGTTAAAAGATAGCTTCCAATATAAGAATAAAGTGGAGAAAATACATTTTACACACAACAACAAGGAACAGGTGACTATCCTGTATGGATAATAAAATGGCAAAACATAATATTGGAAAGGGAAAAATTCTTTGACTCGGTGACTCTGCCACCTTATGGGATTGGATTGTACACTCTGGCAAAGTCCTCAAAAATAGTGCAAACTTGCTCTTGGAATGGCTTCTAAAAGCATAGAAAAAGAATGTTCACATAGTGAAACTGGAATGCCAGAATTGGCATGACAAGATGATGATGGAATAAAAGGTTCTTAGAAATGGACTTGCTGAAATAGATTTGTTAAACAACAAATTTGTATAATAACCAAAAGGGCCATCAGACAAAAATGTTCTATGGCAATATCCAGAGAACACATAATTTACCAATGGCATAAAGAATGTGATGCAGAGAGGAGTACCAGCATTATTGACAGGTCCAGTAAGGCAGACCATGGCTGAGAGTAGGGGAGGATATTAAGAACTTGGCTCTCTAATAGCAACGGTGACAGTCTGACTCTGACACATGAGGTCAGGGAGTAATACTTAACCATCCACGAGGGTAAGAGATCACGTTTATCATAAAGAATGGCAGCTAAGACTTAAGGACATGAATAACACAAGGACACCAGAATCCTTAGGGGCAAAACATATGGGGATCCAAAAAGGATACTCTTTTATGCCAGGTGAATAAGCCAAGGTAAGACGACAGGTGACTGGGAAGTAGAAACCAATTATCTCCCCCAAATTTAATCACTTGTCCTATTTCTGTACCTGAACTTCTTTCTAACCCAACACCCACTGTCTAAAAAGGTGGAGATGACCCTAGAAAGGATTCTGCATCACCATGGTCAAGGTAAGCAGTAAGGATTCCCCCAGCTCTCACTATGTAATTTTGGCTACTTGATCAGATAACTGTGCAGGGGAAAGGGATTATATATGTTTCAAGGGCTAATGGACACATGGACTTCATTGACCATGTTATCCAGGAACTCAAAGCATTATGGTGGCTTTCCTGTTAGAATGAAGGCATCCAAGGAACAGCTAATAAATAGTCTCAGCAACATTCCAACTTGCAGTGTGCCAACAGTGGTCCTATGAACCCAGGGCCATGACGATTCTCTCACTCTGTCATAACATACTGTAGGGAGTAGACTATCTGGATATCCTGCAGAATATCACATCCATCTGGTGTACTGATGACACGTGAATGGACACAGGGGTAGAAGGGGTGCTGATCACAATGAGGGCCTTGATAAGACACACGAGTTCAGAAGGTGGAAGACATTCTGTGAAGAATTGTAATCAATGACATGCTACATTAGTTTAAAAAAAATGAAGTTGTTTTTGGTGGTGGTTGTTTTGTGTGCTTTTTTGGACTGGGTACTTTATCATTGAGTACATCTCCAGCTCTTTTTATTTTTTATTTTTAAAACAGGATCTCAATTAAATTGCTTAGGGCCTCCCTAAATTGTTGAGGCTGGCTTTGAACTTGTGATCCTCCTGCCTTAGCCTCCTGAATTGCTGGGATTAAGGTATGTGCCCCCTCGGCCAGCTCAGTAAAATTGTTTTTTGTCTAAGTCTCTGGTATATGCGGGGTTATATACCAGACACCAAATTGTTACATACCTCCCCATCCACCATGAAGAAGGAATCACAATGCCTAGGGGCTGCTTTCGTTTATAAAGGTAGCAAATTCTATACCTGTTTTGATCCCTACATTTAGTGAGATAGAAGGCTACCTGTCTGCGGTTGTGGATGTAGTTCAACAGTAGAGCACTGGACAATACATAGGAGGTCTTGGGCTTGATCCCAGCACTAGGGATGGGCAGAAGAAGGCTTTCAGCTTTAAATAAAATTCAGAAAAGGAAATCTCTGTACTAGGACCAGGCTGTAATAACAACAGGCCTCAACTGGGGTCTCTGACAGACCCTATGACATTGAAGCTGTCAGTGGTAGAAAGTATGCTGAATGGAGTTTGTAATAAGCCCCAGGAGAAGAACCACAATATACGTCTCTGGGGTTCTCTACTAGGAAATGTCATCTGCAGCAAAAAATTACATGCCTTTTAAAAAAGAACTCCTGGCATTCTACTTGGTCATTTGTCTATATAAATCAAGTGACTATGTGGTCATGCAAAGTATTTGACCATGGTAAACCAAGTGTTCATATGGTCAGAACTATGAGGCACAAGCTAGGTTCTGCCAGTTCTACCAAGTCATAGGGTTTGAAGTCAGCAATAATCTACCATAAGTGACAAATCCAGGTTCCAATGCAAGTAGGACCAAAGAGCACAACAAGGTGTTTGAGCAGGTAACCCAAGCTCCGTGACACTGGCTTTCCTCATTCACCTCCCATTTCCGGCCACAAGAGGAACCATATATAAATAATTGAAGAAGAGGAAAAGTTCAGTGTGGGTTTATGGATGAGCCAGCACATTATGTGCACATAAACCAGAGATGACCAGCAGTTTTAGCATACAGCCTCTTAATACCGGACTTACACAGAATTGCAAGGGAGGAAAAAGGAAACAAGGGTTTTTAAAGGTAAAATAATCAGTATTGTATAAATTGTTTCAAAACAATCATTCTTGGCTAGAAGGGTCAGTAACAAGGGTATAATCAATATAAAATTTGGCAGGCAACTGCCGTGCAAATGCAGAAGTATTTTCTACGTAAGGTTGCAGTAGTCTTTGTGCAAGGTAGTGTTTTTGGCAGACAGTTCTCGCTATCATGCATGGAAACCTTCCTTTCATAGCCTTCCCCAGCTCCATTTGTCCAGGTTTGACGTAAGTGACTCCAATTTTGATTCTAGCAACTTTCCCAATAGATTAAAAACTTAAATGTAGGACATGATTGGTAAAAGTTGGGGGCTGGAGCAGAGGCTCAGTGGTTAAAATTCTTGCCTGGCATGCACAGGGCCCCAGGTTCAGACCCCAGCACCACACACACTAAGTGTCAGAGAAACAAAAACTAGATGAAAAAATAAAACTTATCCCCAACCATCTCTCTCTCCATGTTTAAAAACAGAAGAAATGGTTAAACTTCTAAAAGAAAATAGAAGGGAAAATTTCTTGAACACTTTGGCACCAAATGCACAAAAGCAAAAAATCAACAAATGGGGGCTGGAGGGGTGGCTTGGCAGTTACAGCGCTTGCCTCACATGCATGAGTGCTCGAGTTCAAACCCCAGCACCATGTACACCACAAAGTGTCAGAGTAATGAAAGTCAAATGAAAAACTAAATAAAAATTACTTCTCTCTCTCTGTCTCACTGTCCCTCTCTCTCTTTAAAAAAAAAAACGGACAAATGGAACTACATTAAACTAGAAAGCTTCAACACCACACACACACAATCTCCTACAACATAAGAGCAAAAAACCAAATAACCTGATTTTCATATGTGAAAAAAAATTTCTCCAACAGTTTGTTATATCTTCCTCTAATTTGGGCTTGAGATATCCCTCCCCCTACCCTGACAGTGGCTATAAATTCTAGTCCCAATCTTTTGGAAAGTCCAGGTGATTTGGTCATGAATCTTTACAGTGTGCCTCTGACTTCTTTATGCTGACAGATGGCTTGATGTCAAAGTGTCCAACCCCCGACAAGTGTCTCTCATAGGATCCTTGTTTATAATGACAAATACATTTGTAGCTCTTGTCCAACCTATGTCCAGTTTATTCTTACCAAAGCATCTATTCTACCAGAGAGCCCTGTCCAATAGAAGACATACTGGTGTGGCATTCAGGTGAGACAGAGGGGACAACTCGTCAAAATATATGAAATACGGAAGCAATTTCAGAGAAAGAGGGCTGCGTACCTCACAGAATCAACATGAAGGGGGAAGCTGTACAGGACTTATACATTCAACCAACAGATGAGGACGAAGAGATGAAGCAAGAGACCTACGGGCCTAAGCCTTGACAGGTTTCCAGATTACTAGGCATGTTTCCCATGGAGAGCTCTACAGTGGGTTTAGAGTAAGCAGGTACAATTTCCATGGAGTCACTGTGACTAAGAAGTGATCATTATGACATATCTGCACAGTCCACATGGATTATAGGGGGGGGTCAGTGGGGCAAGTCCAATAGGCTGCATCCAGCAGTCCCAAATCATCAAGAGAATGTTGTATAAGGCAGATACCTAGGTTGACCACACTGAAAACTGGGGGAGAAGTAGAGAAATGCAAACTGTGTCAAGGGAAGGAATCAGGAACTATTGATCAAAGACTGATCAAAGGGTACACAGTTTCACTTACAAGATGCATAAATCCTAGAAATCTGCTGTACACATGCCATAAAAAAGAGGTAAAGAAGAAGATTCTAGAGGCAATAGTTAAGTTCACAGCACTGTACACAGTGATGACTTTATGGGTATATAATTTCTCTTCATAACTCACTGAGAAATTTATCTAGGTTTTGTATACATTAATTATGTACAGCTTTGTGTTTTAATCATATCACCATTTTTTAAAGGTCTGGATAGCAACTGTCCATCTCTGGAAAAATTCCAAGATTCCAGCTATCTGGTTCCAAAACTTAAAAAAAAATGCCTTTAAGGGATTTTTCTTATACTTCTTTCTTAAATTGCTTCATTATGTCATATATTTTGATTGGTTGCCTCCTGTTTTCTAGTGCTCAGGGCTCTCTTGTAGAATGGCTACTTCAGTAGGAGTAAGCTGGACATAGGTCAGACAAGATCTACAAAGCTGGATATGTTATCACACCTTATATACAAACTAAAAATAATGTAGGACACAAGTTTGAATGCCAAATTCTCAATTATACAGTAACAAGAGAAGAAAAAAAAAGTCCTAGAAAGCATCCTTTCCTTTCCTGGAATGCCAACATCATTTAAAAAAAATCTCAAAATAACAATATTCTTTCAAGTTGAACTTGGTGCTGCAAGTGCCCTTGCCCAAACGAGAGCAGGGTTCACACAGAACACCACTGTTTACTGCCAGCTGCATTGTTCTCATCATATTCGCCTTTTCCACTTCATCTCTAATACATAGCACAGTGGCCAGAATATGGGGGCAGGGGTACTTATGTGCTCTACTTGCTCTTAAGCTGTGATCCTTCAAATTTCTCTCAAATGATCTAACAGTAGCCAAGAAGTTGTCACATCTGAGCCACTTTATGCATGTGTCATGCAGTACATTTATCCTCTCCGCAGTTAGCTTACCTAATGATCGTTGCTAATGTCAAAGGCAGAAACCACCCTGTTACTATCCATACCTACGGAAATATGCAGATTGTCCCCCGTGCCATTGCTGATGTCGAAAAAGGGCATCACTGCAGTTTGAACCTCGGTGTGTATGGCTACACTCAATCAGCAAAATTCTATGACCACAATATGCCTCCACCGATCAACACAAAACTGTTAGCGTTAACACTGCTGACATGCCTTATGTGGGTTATAAACTATTATCTCAACTTCAAATGCACATACTTGTGTATTGATATGTAGCATAGATCTGGAATTCTGCATACATTCCTTCATTGTTAAACTGGCTTCCTAAAGAGTTTTGCCTAGAGGGATGCTAGTGGGAGACAAAATACCAAAACAAAAACCAGGCAAAAATATTTCCTAAAAGACAAATATAACCTATCGCCTTGCTGATACTCGCTGTGTACTTCCAGCCATGGTTCTTTCCTCTGGTGGTGATATTTGGTTGATGTCACCAATGCAGAGACAGCTTCATCAAGCCCCTTCAAAAGTACCAGAGTCAGCAGACAGTGTTCCCTCCTTAGAAGCCTGAGAACTTGTCATACCAGGACATCCTCAGGCCCCTGGGCAACCAACAGTCTGACAGTGTCCCTTTCTCAGATGTTCCACTACCAGCTCTATCAGGCCATGCCACAAATTGCCTTGATACCAACTCCAAGTGTGTAGTACCCTCCCTCCCTCAGATTTGATTCCTTCTCCCGAGCCCCTAAGGTACCAGCACAGGCAAATGAAAGTGGATCAATAATTTTACTTGTTTAAGACATACATGTATTAAGGGTTTGTACTCAATGAGGTCAGGAATCCTTTTGTTCACATAATGTATAAAAATACCAAAGAATTAAAGAAATAGGAACACTGGAATGGATCTATCATAGGTGACCTTCACACATACATTCCTTGAAATTACCTAGAGGGCACAAATGGGCTCCCTGGATCTAAAGACTCTATTTGGCTCCCAGAGTAGCAGTGACCATGTGTCCGTACAGCACAAAGTAGGTGCATTTTCCATAAAGAACTGTAGGAACAATATGTTACCCAGAGTATTCTGAGCCTTAAAATTCTTTAGAAAAGACTAACAGTTTATGATGTTCCTTGAATTAAAAAATGGGTAACCTACCAAGATAATTTTAGTTAAATAAAGGGAAAACACTAGACTGAATGGACAATAAAACTCACAGATCAGAGTCATAACTTCTTGCTTTCTAGATTAAGCAAATTCACAGATCCGTGGCTTTTTAACTGAATAAGAGGCTGTGTCCCTCTAAGGAATGATTCTGCAACACAGCTTCAAGGGTATTCAGTCATATGATGCATAATGATGCTTCAGTTAATGGGGTCCTATAAGATTATAATGGTGCTGAAAATTTCTTACCACACAGTAACTTCAAATCTGAAGAGGAGACAAAACAAAACAAAACAAAAAAACCTACAGAACTACTGGAGAAGAAAAAGAACTCTTTTTTTTTTTTCAAATAGCTTTTATTTTTCAAAAGTTAACATGTGCATTACAGGAAACAGAAAAGCACAAGCAAAGAACAAAGTCATCCAGTCACAACAATTAGCTGGACGTGTCCCTCCAGGTCATGCACACACATACAAAACATCCCGTTTTGTGTGATTGAGATCATAGTATGTATCGTGCTTTCCCACACATCATGAATATTCACCAATTCAAAATCCCAAAGCTATGTGAATATCTTTGATAACCAGGAATACACTACATCAACTCAATCTGTTAGAAAAAAAACATAATACTTTCTTGGGGACAAAAATTTCACTGAAGATAGATATGGCAACAGGCCTCTAGATAGACATATTGGCAGAGTTACAACTAAAATGATGCATTCCCTTAATGCTGGATTTAAAATGTGACAAAGCAACAGACTACACCAAGCCTGTTTCTAAGAGGGTTCATTATCAGATTTCTACTACTAAAATATTAGCAAGAGCACATGTTCCAAGTGAACTGAAGTACTCCTATAGCACAGCCAGAAGATGCACAATCAGTGCTCCCACCGAAATGTGAATCCTTGAGCACTTGCTCCAATCTTTCCCTGTGTGCTTCCTTCTGCCCCTCTGCCTAATGAACATGTCCTGACCCACACTGCCCAAGCCAAGATGCATCTTCTCTATCAATTATTACAAAAGATATTTACAAGGTGGCTAATTTGCTCAGCTTTTTATGGTACACTGTCACCTCAGGACATCTAGGAAGCTTAGATGTTGTGAAATAAAGTATGAAATTTGTGCACAATAAACACAACTACTTTACCAAAAAGCACATATAGATCTGTGGCTATAATTGCAAACTGTCTTCTAGATATGGAGATACTAACAAAGAGCCCTTCCCCTCACCCTCTCTACCACTCCAATGACTTTAATTCAGGACTACACCTAGCTCCAAGAGGTGGATTAACAAAGGTCATTCCCAGAAGACAGTTCTTCCTAAAAACTAACAAAAGGATATTTATATAGGGATTATTTTGCTACTTCTAACAAATTTTGGGCATTAGGACTTATCCTTTAATACCTAGCAATATTAACTAAAATACACATATAACAATGGCTAGACAATCTGAACTAATCTAAGGTGCATAGATCACTCCTCTCTTCTCCTCCTCCTCCACCACCCACCACCCAGTGAACCTTCAACATACACTCAAAATATCAACTTACAATTCCATTCCCCTAAATGGCAACCAACCATTCCTTCATAGTAACAAAAAATACTTAAAGGGCATTACTTTAGCCCTCTACTTTTACCATGTGTTGTGCACTTGTAAACGTCTAGAAAGTCTAGATGTTTCCAACAAGGACAGAAGTCTCCCACTATTCATACAGTAGCACTAAATAAACTGCAGACACTTAACAAAGGCTAGATTTTGAACCAAAACAAAACAAAACAAAACAAAAAACAAACCAACCCTTTTTTTTCAAGGCTAGAATTTTAAAGTGTCTTCCAAAAAAGAACTCTTAAGAAAATTCACAATGAAGTACTTAAAAGAAACTTTGGCATACCTCAATGAGCTCCTGATATGTTTCAAAACATGGCCCCCAACACCAAAAGACTTTAATATAAAGACTTTCATTAATATAAGGAATGCTCATAGTGTATTACCTACTTAACAAGCAAGTCTATGATGGAAAATGGAAATAAATCAAGCAAACCACACAAACATGTTTCCAAAAGGAATGATACCATCTCAGAAAGAACCTCAGGCAGGTCCTACAGGAGGGATTCCAGAAAAAGGCACAGTTAGAGAGGCAAGAGCACCACACGCATCAGTCCCCTGAAGACCTTCCAGTGTGACAAGGTGTGAAGGTGAAAGCCAGTGATAATGATCTAATCTAAAGTGTGTGTTTATGTCTCAGTTTTTAACAACAACCAAAAAAAAGTTTAAAAGTAAAATGAAAATTATTGCTGGGTGTGGTGGCACACATTCCCAGCAGCTTGGGAAGCTGAGAGTGAAGGATCACAAATTCAAAGCCAGCCTCATCAAATTAGCAAGACCCTGTCTCAAAATAAAAATACAAAGCGTTGGGGATGTGGCTCAGTGGTTAAGTGCCCCTGGTTTCAAACCGTGGTACAAAACAAAAGAGTTAAAAACATTTTATTTTGCAAAGTAAAAAGTTAACGAAAGCTAATTTATTACTGAAACTATAACGTACTAAAAATAAAAAGTTTTCAAAAATTTAAAACTATTGTTGAAGGAAGAAAAATATCTTTTAAAAATGTAGGGTGTAGCCCAGGTATAAAGACTACAACAGTGCAGAATGATGTGCTAGGGCTCCACAGTCACTCACTGCTCACTCACTCACCGACAGACCAACTTCCACACTTACGAGTCCAATTTATCATGTGCCCTATACAAGTTTATCATTTTTTTTATCTTTTATGCTGCATGTTTACTGTATCATCTCTAATATTTAGAGATACAAATATTTACCAATGTCCATAGTATTCAGTACAGGAACATGCTATATGGTTTTGTAACAGAAGCAACAGACTTTCTACCATACAGCCTGGGTATGTAGTAGGCTATCCCAGCTAGTTTAGGTAAGTTCACTCTACAATGGCCTCACAGAATCATCTAAGGACACACTTTTCAGAACATACTCTTGTCGTTGAATGAGGCGTGACTGTACTGAAAATCTGCCCCAATGTCCTCACAGAGACCTGTATTCCAATACTGGAGCATCATGGAAATCAAAACAGCCCCACAATTCAGGGATTACTAAGCACATCTGAAATGACAGATTCCTCGGGACACAGAACACCACTGTGGTCTACCATGCAAACTGGAGACTGATTTTTATTCCACTTTTTGACCCTAAGAGAAATCTTAGCTTTAATTGATTGTGTTAATTATATTTGACCCTTTCTTAAATCTGCATTTTGACAAAATCCTTATGAAACTTTTAATGTTAAAGCCTCTATGCATTTAAAACAAATGAAAGCCAGGTTTAAGATGAACAGTGTTTAAAAGACAGCATTTGGTTAATTTTCCTGCCTTAAACTATGTAACACATAGACAAAAGCTTGAAAATTTAGTACTCAGATTTTAGTCATACATGTCTAGAATGTCAACAATGACATCCTGAAATAACAGTTTCTTATTTAACCACTTATAGAGCAATCATTTAAGACTTCAAAACAGATACAACCCCTAGATTTAGTTTTCTTAATAACTTAACAGATGTAAGAAATCATTTTGATGAGCATATCAATGTTTTAAGAAACCTTGTTAAAGAATTAGATTTTGCCCTATCCCTAGATTTTCCAGCTGCTGATTTTTCCTAGATTTTCCAGTTGCTGATTTTTCCTAAACATATATTTAGAAACAATCCTTATGAAAATTTTTAAATTTCTCAATTGTTCTTAAGGTAAAATACTTTGTTTTATATTAAAGTCAACAGTTGAAACCTTTTTACTCCTTGTAAAGCTATTACACCTGTTAGAATTACATCTGTTAGAATTTTAATTTAACAATTTTTCTCTTAGTGAAGATCCAGAAACAAAATCTTAAATTCCATTTACCAACAACTTATTCAATAGACCCAAATACGTATTGCCCCTATAGAATCCAAGAAACCAAGAGCACCTGAACTGATAGCAGCAGTAATCAAATGTCTTTTAGCAAGCATGCATAAAGATTAATCCCATTTATGTTATCAGACAAGTGCAGATAACCAGCACAAACTGTTTTGCCTCTGTTGAAGAAAAATCCTAGAAGCAATGAATGTTACACTTAACATTTATAGAAACCAATATTCGATTGATTGACCACCTAGAAAAACATGTGGGATAGTAATTTCAAACATATCTTTACTCCTGTTTAACCAATTTAAATTGAGCCTCTAAAAATGTTTGAGTCATGTGAACAGAAAGTTACTTGGATCCATTTTGTTTTTAGTTTGAGTACTCATTTAAGCCAATGTGGTAATGTTGTACAACACATATGCAGACAAACAATACAGGTGTGCACACATACAGAAAACCAACAGGAAACAGATTTGAGGCTGTCTGAATAATTGACCTTTGAAAAGACAGCAGGAACAAACTGTTGTACTCCTTTGAAACTCCTGAAAATTATTAAGAAAACAAGTCAACACTGATGGGCAGGTGGGAGACTGATTTTGTCCCATCTTAGAATCTCCGGTTGAGAGTATTGGCACAGAAAGCAAAGCAGGGACGCAGACACTCACAAACCAAACGCTAACAATGAACAAAAGACAGACAATAACAACAACACTCTAAACATTCACACAACCAAAACCGAATTGGGTCACACAGGGAGCCTACCAAGGGACAGGAGCGACGTCTCGGCCTCCCTGGGACTCGGTGTAAACGAAGGCATCCAGTCTGACCTTGTCCCCAAAAGAGTGGACTCACCTGAACCAAGTGACAAGTAGCTTCATCCAAGGACGACCTTGATGCGGGCTGGGTCCTTCCCAGGAGAGAGGCTCAGGCACGTCTCTGAGGAGCTCCCCTCTGCTCCGGAGGGCATCCAGTGAGCCTCAGCAGGAGGCTAATTTTGGTGAAAGTGGCTAGGGGAAAGTACTGTCTCCTGGGGCCTCCAAATGTTGCACTCATATGAATAAAGCCACTCCAGCCACCCACATATAAGACAAAGAAGCCTGTATTGAGCTGACCAGCGGCGACCACTCTGGACCCCCAAACATCAGGTCTCAGAATGACACTCCCTCTAGCCATGTAGCAGAGCTTATAAAGGGTACAGAACTCCCCATTAATAGTCTGTTGCTAAGCAAGCAAGCTGGGAAACTTCATTACTAGTCCTGTCGTCAAGCAAGCAATCTGAGCGCAAAAGCAGAAAGTTTGCAGTTAGCGAATGGGGCGAACGTCCTATTACCTCATTATTCAACCTGGATTCAGGTGGGGAGCTTTTTTTAGTAGCTTGGTAACCCATTCTTCAGTACATGGGAAACTTCCTTGTAAGGGAGGGGAGAACACAAAATGGAGTCCCTTTGGTTCTAACAATACCAAAACATTTTTTGTAAAGAGAAGAAAATTCAAGCAACGCTGAACAAATTAATCTAGACACATATATTCACTCTAAAACTCTACGCCCAACAGATTCAGAATATGCATTATTTTCAAATTTACCTGTCACATTTATGAATAAATTCTCAGCTATTGCCATACTCAGTGAATTTTAAAGAATAAAACTGCAGTATGTTTCTTAATCACTGAATTGAAAAAATTTAAGAAACAAGACCAAAAAAAAAAAAAAGCCAATTGTTTCAAAATTAAAGAAAAGCCTAAGTAGCCCATGTTTAAAACAAGAAATCAAAGTTCATAATGGATATTTGGACTGCGTGCTACTCAATGAAATTACAACATTAAAAAAACAAACCTTGCAGAAAGTAGCAAAAACAATGCACACTTTAAAGGAGATTTTCAGCTTTCAGGATATGTATTCGAAAAATGTTTAAATTGAAAATACTTTATCCAATCTATAATCAGTAAACAAGAGAAACAACAGTCAAATAAAACTTTAAAAACAAGGGAGGGGCTGGGGAGGCTGTGCAAGGATGCAGGTTCAAACCTCAGCACCACATACACAATGAAGTGTCTGAGCAACAAATGCCACATGAAAAACTAAATTTAAAAAATTGATTCCGTCTTTCTGTCCCTCGCCGTCCCTCTTTCTTAGAAGAAGAAGAAGAGGAGGAGGAGGAGGAGGAGGAGGAGGAGAAGGGAGAGGGAGAGGGAGAGGAGAGGGAGAGGGAGAGGGAGAAGG
>PVKS010044582.1:0-14256 GCA_004027875.1 Aplodontia rufa | reverse complement strand
AAAAAAAAGAATTGATGAAACAAAGGTCTCGTACTTTGAAAAAAATAAACAAGGTAGACCCCTAGCGAATCTAACCAAAAGAAGGAGAGAAATGGAGCAAATCAATAAAGTCTCCAACAAAAAGGGAGTGATCACTAATGACCCCACAGAAATCCAACAAATTATAAGATCACATTTTGAAAACCTATACTCCTCCATACTTTTACATACATTTACTTGTCTTGTTTTTGTTCATTTCTCCTGAAGTTTTTTAGTTTTATTTGCTTAGACTTCTAAACACATCACAACTTTACATCTAAACTTCTCCAGGTAAAAACAAAATTTCTCAGTATGTTCAAACTTCTGAGGTATTTGATCACTGTTACCTGTTTGAATAAATCTCTCCCAGAATCTTTTGATGAGCTCCTTTATGAATTGGTTGATCTTTAGACGCTGTTCAGTTCTTAACTTGGAAGTTTATTTCATTCTTTCAGGGGAGACTGCATTTGCCTGTCTCCTATGGACAAGTCACTTGTCTTCTGGTCATTGTGTGCTTGTTTGGGGTTTATTAACATATTTCATAGACAATTTATGTTCATAACTTCCATAACGTTCTGCAAAGCAAATTTTTGAGAACGTATCTATCACAAAATTAACTTATTCCATCTTTATAGTTGAGAGTTCACTGGATATATTACCCTAAATCAAAATCATTTTTTCCTCAGAATTTTGAAAATTTTGCTGTGTCATATTCTGCTAGCCAAAGTTAGATTGAGAGGTTTAAACCAGTCTGAATCTTGTTTCTGGTTTTTTCCATTTATATCTGAAATTCATGTGACTCTTTTCTTTATCCATCATGTTCTGAAATTTTTAAATGCTATTCCTTGGTGTGGTACTTTTTTATCAGCACACTGCACAGGCCCATTCAATCTGTAAACATATATACTTCAGTTGTGGAAAATTATCTTAAATTACTAATTCAATGATTTCTCCATCTTATTGTTTCTTTGAATTCTTTGGGAATTCCTGTTATTAGCTGTTTAAGCTTATAGAATAGACCTCTAATTTTCTCTATTTCTTATTTTAATCTTTCCTCTGTTTTCTAGATTTCTTACTTTATCTTCCCAAATTTCTTTGAGATTTTTATTTCCAGTTTTTAAAAATTTTAATATTAATTTATATATTTTTGATTGTAGAGAATTTACAGATTTCTTTATTTAATGTATTTTAACTGATATATAAAACATAATTACATGAATTTGTGGGTAACTATGTGATTTTTCAAATACATGTATATATTATGCAATGTTTAAAATTTCCTTGTAGTGAAAACATTTAAACACTTTCAGCTTTTAAAAATATGCAGTACATTTTCATTATCTATAGTCACTCTAGTATTCAATAGCACACCAGAACTTCTGGATCTAATCTATAACTTAATATTCATTGATCAATCTCCCCTCATCCTTTCCTGTCTCAACAAAATACTAGCAAACCAAGCCCAATAGCACATTATAAAGACTATTCACCATGATCAAGCAGGTAATCCTAGGGATGCAAGAATGGTTCAACATACACAAATTAATAAACATAGTGAAACACAAAAACAGAATGAAATTCAAGGAAACACATGATCATGTCAACAGATATGAAAAAGTCATTTAATAATTAAAATAAAAACAGCTAAATCATACAAAATAGGGAAAATCTGAAAGTTTTCTTTCTGAGATTTGAAACAAGACAAGAAATGCCCACTCTCATCACTTTGCTTCAACAAAGTACTAAAGAAAAAAAGAGCACTCAAACTGGAAAAGAGGAGGTAAATTATCACTGTTTGCAGATGGCCTGATCTTATATATACAAAACTCCAAAGACTCCAACAAAAACCCATTAGAATCAGTAAATGAATTCAGTACATGTTACTCTCAATAGATGCAGAAAAAGCCTTTGATAAAATTCAACATCCCTTCAGCATAAAACTTCTTGATCAACAAGTTCTGCAAAGGGATCATAACTCATCATAATAAAAGCTGTATATAACAAGCCCATAACCAACAAACATTATATCAATTAGGGGAAAAGTGAAACAATTTCCTCTAAGATGAGGAATAAGATAACACCACTACTCTTACTCAATTTAGTGCTAGAAATTTTAGCCAAAGTAATCAGGCAAGAGAAAGAAATCAAGGGCATACAAATAGGAAAATAGTATTCAAATTACCTGTTTACTAATGATATGAACTTTTCCTATTTCTTATTTAGAAGACCTCTAGAAGAACTCTGATTTTACAAAACTCTCTAATACTAAAAGCCTTTCATTTCCCTTTGTTCAGTGTTCCCAGGAAACTTAACCTGCTTCTGCAGAGTGCTGTAAAACTGTACTAAAGATTAAATATTCGACTACATTTTCCACACAACCAATAAACAAGCAGTAGGGATGCAGTTTATATTATTAATATCCAAGGATGGCAGGAAGAAAATCTGTTATACTTTTGGATCTTTATGGCTCATGGTACAGTTTAAAGCAGGAGAAGCTTAGACCAGGTTTATATAGTTTCCATAACCTGTGAGGTAATTTGGAATTTTCCAATGGTGGGAGATGCAAGTAGGGAAAAATATACCTATTTCTATTATAATGTAAAGGAATAGGAAGGCACAGTAGTATACAGTTGTAATTCCAGCAACTTGGGAGGCTGAGACAGGAGGATGTTAAGTTTGAGCCTAGCCTCAGCAAATTAGTGAGACCCTGTCTAAAAATTTAAAAAATAATAAAATAAATAAAAGGGGCTAGGGATGGAACTCAGTGGCAGAGCACCCTTAAGTGCAATCCCTAGCACTGAAAAATAAAATTGATTTCACATGAAGATAAAGTTCTCTATTTCTACATGTCTGCTCTGTGAAGTTTCCCAGTTACTAGAATTACTAGAATTTTTCAATAAGCCATTTTTTCAGTCATTCTTCTAAATAGAAGTTATTAACCATTTAACCATTTTCTCTTCCAATGACATTCTGTCGTGTTATAAGAAATAGATATATATCTATGAATATCTGAATACAAACACATTTATGAAAGCAAACTATGTAAATCTATGCATTTATATTAGAAGGTAAATACACATAGTATATAATATACATAATATATTTGGGTACATATGCACACACATACAATGGATTAGAAATGATAGTACCCATCATATTTTATAATGCAAGAAAAAAACAAAGCAAAACCACCATGATTTCATTACATAAAAAAGCATGAGGGGTTTTTGCAATCATTTAATTCTAGAATATTCACAACCTAAGCATTTACATCGCTTGTAGGGGTAAAATATAGAAGACTCAAGGGACTGTGATTTGGGTTATATGGGGATAATTCTGGTCTAAGAACATATGCATATCTTATTGTCACTTTATATGCATCTATGGTTGTACAATAACTCCTAATTTTGAAAAAAATTATGAAGTGACTTTTGGATGTGTGTAGAAAATTTCCACTTTGGATATTCCTAGAGAAGGTAAAATTTTGTCTGAATAGAAATTTGAAAGGCTGAAGCAAGTATAGAAGGAGTTAATTAGTTGGAACCCAGCAATGGAATACAAAATTCACATTCCCCACAAGAGAGTTCTCCTGTACTTCCTTCAGAGTGATCACCAACTGGACTACACTCCTAAAATACTGCCATGGTTGTCATCTCTAAAAAAAACATTACCTCTTCAATCTGCAAAGGTAAGAAAGCAGAATTATAGTACTGGTATTTATAAAATATAAGGGTAATTCTTATCAGATTGGGGCTACAAGAACAAAAATTTAATATTTATAATGTTTATATAGAATTGATCTCTGACATGCTCCTCACATATACATTATTTCTTGGTATAATATAATATATGCTAGTAATCTTCCTCATGATCAATACTTTTAAGAACTGTAATAAATAATCCAATTCAATATTTAAAATGATAATGTTTTCCTCAAATTCTAATAATCCTGTGATGTGATCTGTCCCCAGTTGTGGCTACATGTAGTAATTTCCTTTCTTTTTCAATTTCTTTGTCAAGTTCTTTTTCTTGTCCCATTAATTTTTTTTATGTGGTCATATTTGAGTATTGTACAAAAGAGGTTTCTCTTCCTGCTGTTTTACACAGGCCTCACTGAAGTGTAGTGCAAGGAATGATTGCATTCAGAGTTGGAAGGGGATGAGAATACAGGTTTGGATTCATGAGTGAAGCTGACTTTTGAAAGTTGAATTGGTAAGCACAGTGGGCTTCCATACCGTGGATCCACAAATATGTAACTCTGTGAAATACCAGTCAATGCTGTTAAACACAGTGACGTTAGGAGCACTGACTCAACTCTAGGAATTAACTCTCGGAAGAAAGTTTCCAACTTCTGGAGAAAACACGGTTAGGTCTGAGGGCTAATGTTACTTTCAGCACATAAACTTCTTGCCAGCAAAGAGATTAGGAGCTTTCAGAGACAGTGGAATGAACTCACCAAATGCCAGTCAGTGTAGAGCCATTATTTGATTCTCCAATTCCTATACTGAGCAGTTTGACAGATCTCCGACATAAATGCCCAGGTAATGTCTTCTAGCATGAGAAGAGAGTAGCCGTGTTAACAGTGAGTTTTCACAGGCAGAATCGCAAAGTGACTCAAAGCAGGCAACGCAATTCTGTATTGCTTGGAGGTAGTGTGAAGAGGACCTGAACCCAGTGTGTTTTCATTGAACTGAACTTGCGTCTCATATTTGGGTAGTATACAAAAGAGGTTTCTCTTCCTGCTGTTTTAAACAATGTCCTAACTGAAGTGTTCATATCAGGTAGTTCAAGGAATGATTGCTCTCATAGATAGTTGGAAGAGGATGAGAAGACAGGCTTTGGTATATGAGTGAAACTGATGTTTGAAAGTTGAATTGGTAAGCAGAGTGGGCCTCCGTACTGTGGCTCCACAAACATGTCTCTCTGTGAAATACCAGCAAATGAAATTAAACAAAGTGAGGTCCGGTGCACTGACTCAAATCTACGAAATAACTCTCGGAAGAAAGTTTCCAACTGCTGGAGAAAACACGGCTAGATGTGAGGGCAAATGTTACTTTCAGCACATAAACTTCTTACCAGCAAAAGTTTAGGAGCTTCCCCTAAATTCACACAGACAATGCCAGGTACGGTGGAATGAACTCACTAACTGCCAGTCAGTGCAGAGGCAGTATTTGATTCCCCATTTGCCATATTGAGTGGTTTAGCAGATTTCCGTAGAAACGCCCAGGTAATGAATGTCCTCTGGCGCTAGAAGCCAGCAGACACTTTCAAAGTGAGTTTTCACAGGCAGAACCGCAAGGTGGCTCAAACCCGAAAATGCAAGTTTGTATTGCTTTGAGGTATTGTGAAGAGGATCTGAACCCAGTGTGTTTTCATTGAACTGAGCTGGTGGCTCATATTTGAGTATTGTACAAAAGAGGTTTCTCTTCCTGCTGTTTTACACAGGCCTCTCTGAAGTGTAGTGCAAGGAATGATTGCATTCAGAGTTGGAAGGGGATGAGAATACACTCTTGGATTCATGAGTGAAACTGACTTGAAAGTTGAATTGGTAAGCACAGTGGGCTTTCATACTGTGGATCCACAAATATGTAACTCTGTGAAATACCAGTCAATGCTATTAAACATAGTGAAGTTGGGAGCACTGATTTACCTCTAGGAAATAACTCTTGGAAGAAAGTTTCCAACTGCTGGAGAAAACTCTGCTAGGTCTTAGGGCTTATGCTATTTTCAGCACATAAACTTCTTACCAGCAAAAGTTTAGGAGCTTTCAGAGACAGTGGAATGAATTCACTAAATGCCAGTCAGTGCAGGGCCATTATTTGATTCTCCATTTGCTATACTAAGAAGTTTAACAGATCTCCGATAGAAACACCCAGGTAATGTCTTCTAGCACTAGAATCCAGCAGCCGTTTTGACAGTGAGTTTTCACAGGCAGAATCGCAATGTGACTCATAGCATGCAACACACATTTGTATTGCTTGAAGATAGTGTGAAGAGGATCTGAACCCAGTGTGTTTTCATTGAACTGTACTGGCATCTCATATTTGGGTAGTGTATAAAAGAAGTTTCTCTTCCTGCTGTTTTAAACAATGTCCTAACTGAAGTGTTCATTTCAGGTAGTTCAAGGAATGATTGCTCTCATAGATAGTTGGAAGAGGATGAGAAGACAGGCTTTGGTATATGAGTGAAACTGATGTTTGAAAGTTGAATTGGTAAGCAGAGTGAGCCTCCATACTGTGGCTCAACAAACATGTCTCTCTGTGAAATACTAGCAAATGAAATTAAACAAAGTGAGGTCTGGTGAACTGACTCAACTAAGGAAATAATTCTGACAATAACGTTTCCAACTGCTTGAGAAATATCTGCTAGGTAAAGGGCTTATGTTACTTTCAGCACATAAACTTCGTACCACCAAAAGATTAAGAGCTTACCCATAATTAACATAGGCATTACCAGGTATGGTGCAATGAATGCATTAAATGCCAGTCAGTGCAGAGCCAGTATTTGATTCCCCAATTGCCATTGTGAGAGTTTAGCAGATTTTCATAAAAATGCCCAGGTAATGTCCTCTGGCACTAGAAGCCAGCAGCCCCTTTCAAAATGAGTTTTCACAGGCAGAAACGCAAAGTGGCTCAAAGCAGGCAACACAAATATATATTGCTTGGAGATAGCGTGAAGAGGATCTGAAGCCACTGTGGTTTCATTGAACCAAGGTGGCTGGTCAAATTTGAGTATGGTACAACAGAGGCTTTTCTTCCTCCTGTTTTAAACACTGGCCTAACTAAAGAGTGCATAGTAGCTAATGCAAATAATGATTGCTTTCATAGAGAATTGGAAGAGAATGAGAAGACAGGATTGTAATCTTGAATGAAGACGGATTTTGAAAGTTGAAATGAACAGCACTGTGGGCTTTCCTGCTGAGGTTTCAGAAATATATCTCTATGTGAAATAACAGGCAGTGATTTTAAACACAGTGAGGTTGGGAAGGCTGATTCACCTCTAGGAAATAACTCTGTGAAGAAAGTTTCCAACTGCTGGAGAAAACTCTGCTAAATCTTAGGGCTTATGTTGCTGTCCACACATAAACTTCTAACCAGCAAAAAGATTAGGAGCTTTCAGCGACAGTGGAATGAACTCACCAAATGCCAGTCAGTGCAGAGCCATTATTTGATCCTCCATTTCCTGTACTGAGCAGTTTAACAGATCTCTGATAGAAATGCCCAGGTAATGTCCTCTGTGGCTAGAAGCCAGCAGCCCATTTCAAAGCGAGTTTTCACAGGCATAAACGCAAAGTGCCTGAAAGCATGCAACATAATTCTGTATTGCTTAGAGGTAGTGTGAAGAGTAACTAAAACCAGTGTGTTTTCATTGAACTGAACTGGCAGCTCATATTTGGGTATTGTACAAAAGAGGGTTCTCTTCCCACTGTTTTAAGCACAGGGCTAAGTGAAGTGCGGATAGCACGTAGTGCAAGGAATGATTGCTTTCAGAGAGTTAGAAGGGGATGAGAACACAGGCTTGGATTCATGAGTGAAGCAGACTTTTGAAATTTCAATTGGTAAGCTCAGTGGGCTTCCAAAACATGCTCCGCAAACATATCTCTCTGTGAAATAAGAGGACATGATGTTAAACACCTTGAGTTTGGGTGTATTGACTCAACTCTAGGAAATCACTCTCTGAATAACTTTTCCAACTGCAGGAGAAAACTCTCCTATGTATGAGTGCTTATGTGGCTTTCAGCACATAGACTTTTTACTAGCAAAAAGATGAGGAGCTTCCCCTAAATTCACACAGGCATTGCCAGATACGGTGGAATGAATTAACTAAGTGCCACTCAGTGCAGAGCCAGTATTTGATTCCCCATTTGCTGTAGATTGCGGTTTAGCAGATTTCCAATAGAAATGCCAGGTATTGTCCTCTAGAGCTTGAAGCCGGCAGCCACTTTCAAAACGAGTTTTCACAGGCAGAATGCAAAGTGGCTCAAAAAAGGCAACGCAAGTCTATGTTGCTTGGAGATAGTGTGAAGAGGATCTGAACCCAGTGTGGTTTCATTGAACCTAGGTGGCTGGTCAAATTTGAGTATGGTACAACAAAGGCTTTTCTTCCTGCTGTTTTAAACACTGGCTTACCTGAAGTGTGCATAGCAGCTAATGCCAGGAATGATTGCTTTCATAGATAGTTGGAAGATTATGAGAAGACAGGATTGTAATCATGAATGAATTGGATTTTGATAGTTGAAATGAACAGCACTGTGGTCTTCCCTAATGAGGCTCCAGAAATATATCTCTATGTGAAATAACAGGCAGTGATTTTAAACACAATGAGGTTGGGAACACTGATTCAGCTCTAGGAAATAACTCTGTGAAGAAAGTTTCCAACTGCTGGAAAAAACTCTGCTAGGTCTGAAGGCTTATATTGCTTTCAGCACATAAACTTCTTACCAGGAAACAATTAGGAGATTTCAGAGACGGTGGAATGAACTCAGCAAATGCCATTCAGTTCAGAGCCATTAATTGATTCCCCATTGGCTATATTGTGCGGTTTAGCAGATTTCTGTTAAAACGCCCATGTCCTCTGGCACTAGAATACAGCAGCCGCTTTCAAAGCAAGTTTTCACAGGCAGAACTTCAAAGTGGCTCAAAGCTGGCAATGCAAGTCTATATTGCTTGGAGATAGCATGAAGAGGATCTGAAATTATTATGGTTTCATTGAATCTGGATGGCTGTTCAAATTTGAGTATGGTACAACAGAGACTTTTCTTCCTCCTGTTTTAAACACTGGCCTAACTAAAGAGTGCATAGCAGCTAAAGTAAATAATGATTGCTTTCATAGATAGTTGGAAGAGGGTGAGAAGACAGGATTGTAATCATGAATGAAGATGGTTCTTGAAAATTGAAATGAATAACACTGTAGGCTTCCCTCTGAGGCTCCAGAAATATATGTCTAAGTGAAATAAGAGGCGATGATTTTAAACACAGTGAGGTTAGAAATGCTGAATCAGTTCAAGGAAATAACTCTGTGATGATAGTTTCCAAATGCTGAAGAAATGTCTGCTAGGTCTGAGGGGTTATATTGCTTTCAGCACATAAATTTCTTACCAGCAAAAAATTAGGAGCTTTCAGAGACAGTGGAATGAACTCACCAAATGCCAGTCAGTGTAGACCCATTATTTGATTCCCTGTTTTCTGTTTTGAGTGCTTTAGCAGATCTCCTATAGAAATTCACAATTAATGTCCTCTGTGGCTAGAAGCTAGCAGCCCCCTTCAAAGCGAGTTTTCACAGACAGAACCACAAAGTGGGTGAAAACAGGCAACACAAGTCTGTATTGCTTAGAGGTAGTGTGAAGAGGATCTGAAATCAGTGTGTTTTCATTAAACTGAACTGGCAGCTCATATTTGGGTATTGTACAAAAGAGGTTTCTCTTCCTTCTGTTTTAAGCACAGGCCTAAGTAAAGTGTGGATAGCAGATTGTGCAAGGAATGATTGCTTTCAGAGAGTTAAAAGAGGATGAGAACACAGGATTGGATTCATGAGTGAAGCTGATTTTTGAAATTTGAATTTGTAAACACAGTGGGATTCTGTTTGCTTCATAAATGTGTCTCTCTGTGAAATACCAGCCAAAAATGTTAAACACAGTGAGATTAGGACCACTGACTCAACTCTACAAAATAACTCTTTGAATAACGTTTCCAACTGCTGGAGAAAACTCTGCTAAGTCTTAGGGCTTACGTTACTTTCAGAGCATAAACTTCTTACCAGCAAAAGTTTAGGAGTTTCTAGACCACGGAATGAACTCACCAAATGCCAATCAGTGCAGAGTCATTTTTTGATTCCTCATTGGCTATATTGAGCGGTTTAGCAGATTTCTGTTATAAACGCCCAGGTAATGTCCTCTGGCGCTGGAAGTCAGCAGCCGCTTTCAAAAGAAGTTTTTACTGGCAGAACGTCAAAGTGGCTCAAAGCAGGCAAAGCAAGTCTATATTGCTTGGAGATAGCATGAAGAGGACCTGAAGCCAGTGTGGTTACATTGAACATAGGTGGCTGGTAAAATTTGAGTAGGGTAGAACAGAGGCTTTTCTTCTTCCTGTTTTAAACACTGGCCTAACTAAAGAGTGCATAGCAGCTAAAGCAAATAATGGTTGCTTTCATAGAGAGTTGGAAGAGGATGAGAAGACAGGATTAGAATCATGAACAAAGACGGATTTTGAAAGATGAAATGAACAGCAGTGTGGGCTTCCCTAATGAGGCTCCAGAAATATATCTCTATGTGAAGTAACAGGCAGTGATTTTAAACACAATGTGGTTGGGAACGCTGATTTAGATCAAGGAAATAATTCTCTGAAGAAGGTTTCCAACTGCTGGAGAAAAGTCTACTTGGTGTGAGGGCTTATGTTGCTTTCAGCACATAAACTTCTTACCAGCAATAGGATTAGGAGCTTTCAGTGACTGTGGAATAAACTCACCAATTGCCAGTCAGTGCAGAGCCATTATTTGATTCCCCATTGGCTATATTGAGCAGTTTAGCAGATTTCTCTCAGAAACGCCCAGGTAATGTCCTATGGCGCTAGAAGCCAGCAGCCACTTTCAAAGCAAGTTTTCACAGGCAGAACCACAGGCAGAACCACAAAGTGGCTCAAATCAGGCAACACAAGTCTATATTGCTTAGATATAGTGTGAAGAGAATCTGAATCCAGTGTGTTTTCATTGAACTAAACTGGCATCTCATATTTGGGTATTGTTCAAAAGAAGTTTCACTTCCAGCTCTTTTAAGCACAGGCCTAACAGGAGCGTGCATAGCAGGTAGTGCAAGGAATGACTGCTTTAAGAAAGTTGAAAGGGCATGAAATACCGGCATGGATTCATGAGTGAAGGTGACCTTTGAAAGTTGAATTAGTAAGCACAGTGGTCTTCTGTTTGCTCTCTGTGAAATACCAGCCAAAGATGTTAAACACAGTGAGTTTGGGAGCACTGACTCACCTCTAGGAAATAACTCTGTGAATATTGTTTCCAACTATTGGAAAAAACTATACTAGCTCTGAGGGCTTATGTGGCTTTCAGCACATAAAATTCTTACAATCAAAAAATGAGGAGCTTTCCCTAAATTCACAGAGGCAGTGCCAGATATTGTGGAATGAACTCACTAGAGCCAGTCAGTGAACAGCCAATTTCAGATTCTGCAGTTGCTATATAGAGTGGCTTACCAAATCTCCCCTAGAAATGCCCATGACATGACCCATGGCACTATAAGACAGCAGCCGCTCTCAAAGTGTGTTGTCATCAGCACAAACACAAAGTGGCTCAAGCAGGGAACGCAAGTCTGTATTGACTTGAGACAACATATAGAGCATCTGGACCGAGTGTGCTTTCTTGAAATGAGGTTGCTTGTCAAATATGAGCATGGTACAACAGAGGCTTTTCTTCTGAGTGTTTGAAACACTGCGCTAAATGGACTGTGCATAGCAGCTAATGCAAGGAATGATTGTTTTCATAGAAAGATGGAAGAGGATGAGAATACAGGAGTGTAATCGTGAATGAATTGGATTTTGAAAGTTGAAATGAATAGCACTGTGGGCTTCCCTACAGAGGCTCCAGAAATATATCTCTATGTGAAATAACAGGCAGTGATTTTAAACACAGTGAGGTTGGGAACGCTGATTCAGCTCAAGGAAATAACTCTGTGAAGAAAGTTTCAACTGCTAGAGAAAACTCTGCTAGGTCTGAGGGCTTATGTTACTTTCAGCACATAAACTTCTTACAGGCAAAAGTTTAGGAGCTGTCATAGACAGTAGAATGAACTCACCAAATGCCAGTCAGTGCAGAACCATTATTTGATTCTCCATTTCCTATAATGAGCAGTTTAACAGATCTCCGACAGATATGCCCAGGTAATGTCTTCTAGCATGAGGACAGAGTAGCTGTGTTAACAGTGAGTTTTCACAGGCAGGGTTGCAAAGTGACTCAAAGCAGGCAATGCACATCTGTATTGCTTGGAGGTAGTGTGAAGAGAATCTGGACCCAGTGTGTTTTCATTGAACTGAACTTGCGTCTCATATTTGGGTAGTATACAAAAGAGGTTTCTCTTCCCACTCTTTTAAGCACAGGCCTAACTGAAGTGTCCATTGCAGGTAGTGTAAGGAATGATTGCTTTCAGAGAATTAGAAGAGGATGAGAATACAGGCTTAGATTCATGAGTGAAGCTGACTTTTAAAAGTTGAGTGGGTAAGCACAGTGGGCCTCCATACTGTGGCTCCAGAAACATGTGTCTCTGTGGAATACCACCAAAGGAAATTAAACCAAGTGAAGTTGGGTGCACTGACTCAACTCTAGGAAATAACTCTGTGAATAATGTTTCCAACTGCTGGAGAAACCTTGGCCAATTATGAGGGCTTATGTTACTTTCAGCACATAATCTCTTATAAGCAAAAGATTAGGAACTTCCCCTAAATTCACAAAGACAGTGCCAGATACAGTGCAATGAACTCACTAACTGCCAGTCAGTGCAGAGCCACTATTTGATTCCCCATTTGCCATATTGATAGCTTTAGAAGATTTCCATAGAAATGCCCAAATAATGTCCTCTGGTGCTAGAAGCCAGCAGCAGCTTCCAAAGGAAGTTTTCACAGGCAGAACCGCAAACTGGCTCAAAGCAGGCAAAGCAAGTCTATATTGCTTGGAGATAGCATGAAGAGGATCTGAAGCCAGTGTGGTTTCATTGAAAGTAGGTAGCTGGTCAAATTTGAGTATGGTACAACAGAGGCTTTCCTTCTTCATGTTTTAAACACTGGCCTAACTAAAGAGTGCATAGCAGCTAAAGTAAATAATGATTCCTTTCATAGATAGTTGGAAGAGGATGAGAAGACAGGATTGAAATCATGAATGAAGATGGTGTTTGAAAGTTGAAAGGAACAGCAGTGTGGGCTTCCCTAATTTGGCTCCAGAAATATATATCTAAGTGAAATAACAGGCAGTGATTGTAAACACAGTGAGGTTGGGAACGCTGATTCAGCTCAAGGAAATAACTGTGAGAAGAAAGTTTCCAACTGCTGGAGAAAGCTCTGCTACGTCTGAGGGTTTACGTTACTTTCAGCATATAAACTTCTTACCAGCAAAATTTAGGAGCTTTCTAGGCAGTGGAATGAACTCACCAACCGCCAGTCAGTGCAGAGCAATTATTTGATTCCCCATTGGCTATATTGAGCGGTTTAGCAGATTTCTGTCAGAAACGTCCAGGTAATGTCCTATGGCGCTAGAAGCCAGCAGCCACTTTCAAAGCAAATTTTCAGAGGCAGAACCACAAAGTGGCTCAAAGCAGGCAGAGCAAGTCTATATTGCTTGGAGATGGCATGAAGAGTATCAGAAGCCATGGTGGTTTCATTGAACCTACGTGGTTGGTCAAATTTGAGTATGGTACAACAGAGACTTTTCTTCCTGCTGTTTTAAACACTGGCCTAACTGAAGTTTGCATAGCAGCTAATGCCAGGAATGAATGCTTTCATAGATAGTTGGGAGATTATGAGAAGACAGGGTTGTAATCATGAATGAATTGGATTTTGAAAGTAGAAATGAACAGCACTGCGGGCTTCCCTACTGAGGCTCCACATACATGTGTCTCTTTGGAACACCAGCAAATGAAATTAAACAAAGTGAGGTTGTGTGCACTGACTCTACTCGAGGAATTATCTCTGTGAAAAATGTTTCCAAATGCTGGTGAAAACTCTAAGTCTTAGGGTTTATGTTACTTTCAGCACATAAATTTCTTACCAGCAAAAGTTTAGGAGCTTTCTAGACAGTGGAACGAACTCACCAAATGTCAGTCAGTGCAGAGCCATTATTTGATTCCCCAGTGGCTATATTGAGCAGTTTAGCAGATTTCTGTCAGAAACGCCCAGGTAATGTCCAATGGCGCTAGAAGCCAGCAGCCACTTTCAAATCAAGTTTTCACAGGCAGAACCGCAAGGTGGCTGAAAGCAGGCAAAGCAAGTCTATATTGCTTGGAGATGGCATGAAGACTATCTGAAGCCATTGTGGTTTCATTGAATCTAGGTGGCTGGTGAAATTTGAGTATGGTACAACAAATACGCTTCTTCCTTCTGTTTTAAATTCTGGCCTCACTAAAGAGTGCATAGCAGCTAAAGCAAATAATGATTGCTTTAATAGAGAGTTGGAAGAGGATGAGAAGACAGAATTGTATTCATGAATGAAGATGGATTTTGAAAGTTGAAATGAACAGCAGTGTGG
>PVKS010044581.1:0-14255 GCA_004027875.1 Aplodontia rufa | reverse complement strand
CTGGGAATCAAACACCAGGGTATGTGCATGGTAGGCAAGTACTGTACCACTGAGATACATTAAGAAATTTATTTTTTAAATGCAGTACAGCAAAAAATAAACTTACATCTTATTAGGTATTCAATATCTGAATACATTTACAACTAACATAAATTATCTATTTAACTTTCCTCTCTCACTTCTTAATTAAGTATGATCCCAAGTGGAAAGAGAACCAGGTTTTCAAATAAACATAAAGCTAAAATTGTAGTAAACGTTCACAAGTGTAATAAGTTTCAAGAATTAGGGGATAGTTAAACAATTATTAGCTACTAAGCAGTTCCTTTGTCTTTCCCCTTTCAAGAAGGCTGATGTGTGGAAAGCTGAAACTATATTCAACCAGTCAAGTCTACTTTAATTCAACATATTAGAGGAACAATTTTCTTTACTCTTTCTAATAAAAACAAAACACAAAACAATTGTAATTTCCAATTAGTAACATGTTTTTAGTGGGCTGTTAGTTGATCTTCTCTAGAACTGCTTAGGTAGGTGGGATTTTTTTTTAATTCTGTTACTTCCAGAAGAATGGTTTTTGATGAGAGGATTGAAAAAAGATTTTTACATCTTATTTCACTGATTCTTTTCCCTTTGGAACATTGGCTTCTATGTGCTTATTTAAAATAAAAAAAAAAAAATAAGAGGCTACTGCCATCTATTGGATGCAACATGAGTCCTATTCAGCCACACTGACCCCTTAATCGTCCAAATATCTGGCCTTTCTTTTTCTAAAGCGGGTGGAGAGAGAATCAATTTCATTTTGTTTCTCTTGTGGCTTTTGTTGCTCTGACACATCATTGTGTATGTGGTGCTGGGGTTCAAACCCATGTCCTGGCACGTGCCAGGCAAGCGTCGCGACCGCTAAGACCGCTCCAGTCCCCTGTCCTTTCTTTTAACTGCATAACTTGTATCTTAAACTAGATTCTGCTTTTGCTCTATGTGCATGTTTCCTGGCTTCCATCTCCAAAACTTGGCTTATTTTGGCAATGTTTTCTGTGGTGTGGGAGGGTACTTTCTCTTTAGAAGTTTAAATTCTTTTTATTGGAGAGATCATGTGAGGTTTTTTTCTTTCTCAGGATAGAGAGGCAGGTATGTGAGATGGGGGAATGTGGCTATGAGTGAGTATGTTTAGGAGCAATTGTACTTTTAAGAACAATTGCTTTGGGGCTGGAGCAGTGGCTCAGCGATTTCGGCGCTTGCCTAGCAAGCACGAGGACCCAGGTTCAAACCCCAGCACCACGTACACAACTAAGTGTTGGAGCAACTAAGGCCACGTGAAAAACTAAATAAAGTTGTTTCTCTCTTTCTCTGTCTCTCTCACTGTCCCTCTTTCTTTAAAAAAAAAAAAAAGAACAATTGCTTTTAGCATAGAGTGGTACAGAATCTATATTGGCTCAAGAATCAGAGAAATCAAAGTTCTGTTACTAAACTGTGGTGTATTTTAAGTCCAGCAATTTTATTTCTTTGGGTTTGGTTTCCTCATCCTTAGGATGACATGGCTAAATGAGAAATGAGAAAATCTTATGAGTTCCAGACCCATGTGGCTCCATCTCTTTAAGGAGCTATTTCTAAAGAATAGCAATTGTAACAGCAAATACAAATTTAAAGAGAAATGCCAATCTGCTTCTGAAAAGCACTGAAGAAGAACCTATCCACAAATATGTTGAAAACCATCTTACTCCATTGACCCTTTCTCTCTTCCTCAGTTCTTATTTTCCTATTTTTCCAGGTACTCTGATTGTCACCCATCCCCCATCTCTCTCTCTCTCTCTCTGACACACACACACACACACACACACACACACACACACACACATACACTATGGAGTGTCTGTTGTCTCTCTCTCCTTTTTATTTATTTTTGCAGTGCTGGAGATGGAACCCAGGGCCTTGTCCACACTAGACAAGTGTTCTATCACTGAGCCACATCCCCAGGAATCTCTTTCCACTGTTGGTCAGCTTTTTTCTTATGTCTCTCCTTCTTGTGTGGCCCCTCAGGTCTCATATTTCTCTGTCCATTCTTTGGTTCTGAATCCCAAAATTCCAAGAACCAGTCTTGGAGAAATAGCCTCTTTTCAGAGGGGAGTAGGTAATAGAAATGGAAGCTGAAACAGGGAGAACACATTTCAAATTTGTTTATATCTTGAGTCCTGGGGAGTCAGGAGATGTCTGGGCAGGTGAGAGAGGGAGAAACATGTGCACATTGGGTATCCCCTTCCCAGTACCAAAAGCATTTGAACATATTCATACTGTGACTACCATACTTACAACTGAATAAATTGGTTGAAGAGTGTTTAATAGAATATATTTCCCTTAGATTCAAGATTTTTGAAGTTGGCTATTTTATTCTCTCTTCCTGTCTCCCTAAAGAATGTCCTTGGTGTCATTATTGAACTCATTTACTTTCCTGAAATTTGACATCCACAAAAATTTGGAGTTTATTTATTTCTTCCTTCCCTCTTTCTGTCAGTCATGACATTCATTTATACCAGATCAGAGAAGGTAAGCCTTCCAGACCAGATGAATCCTGGGGAATAACCTCAAGATGGTTCTAAGAAATCTACATTGGGTAGGCTAATTCTTCTGGATCCTGTTGCTGCTGTATTCTCTTCCCCACTTCCTCTCTTAGGTATGGTGAGATTTGCTGTGGAGGAAGGGAGTATAGCTATCCTGCTGGTGATCAAACTTTCAAGGAAATGAAAAATAATTTCTCCATCAAAAGCTATAGGGAGTTTCCTAGATCTGTCCATTTCCAGCCCTGGTCTAGAGTCTCCAGGGGAGAAGGTCTGCAAATGAAAGACCCAGTTTGTCTTTGCTGGAGAGTAACAGCCAATTTTGCAGTCAGTGATAATGATTCATTTCCTCAGTCGAGGTTTGGGAGGTTTAGAGTTGGAATTTGGAAAAAGTCATTTCTATATCTGGAGATAAAGGAACTCTGAGTGATCAGCATGTACTATTTGCAGTTTTGTCATCTTCGGTAATATCACTGTCTTAGTCAGCTCAGGCTGCTCTAACAGAATACCATAGACTGGATGGCTTATAAACAACAGACAATTCTTTCTCATGATTCTGGAAGCAGAAGTCTAAGATCTCAGTGCTGGCATGGTCAGGCATGGAGATGACTCTCTTTTGGGTTGCAAACAGCAGACTTCTCACTATGTCCTCACATGGTGGGAGAGAGTGAGAAAGCTCTCTGAGCCCTGTTTTAGAAGGGCACTGTTCTATCATGTGACCTTTACCTTGGTGATTTAGTCACCTCCCAAAAGGACTAACCTCCTAATACCTTTACAATGGGAGTTAGGGTTTCAACATATAAATTTTGTAGGGATATAAACATCCAACCCATAGCAATCCCCAACAACACTGAATTGAGAAAAAATGTAAACTGCAGCTGTCATATTAAAATAGAAATTGAATGAACAAGACTCCATACTTCATCAGTAGCTCTACAACTTCCAATGTTCTAAAGTTAAATGCAAGGTGGTATGTGTCTATATGTAGGGCATGTGAAGTAGTATAGGTATGTGTATGAATGTATATCTATCCCTTGTGATTTTTCTGAGCATTTACGCTTTTTTGGCAGGGGTGCTAGTTATTGAACCCTGGGCCTTGCACTGGCTAAGCATGAGCTCTACCCCTGAGAACTTTAAAGGGCATAATAAAGCCATGATTAATGTTCATAATTTCAGTTGCCTAGAGCTAGTGTGTGTCTCGAACCACTGACTGATTTTGTAGGTAGAGCATTATCAGAATAATCCAGTATGTCAAAAAACCCCTCCCATTTGGGGAGGGTTGAATATTTGTTGAACGACCTGATAGAATAAAATATAAATATGCCAAGAGTGGAGTCCGTCTACTCAAAATCACTTTGCTTCTGTTGGTGCTGAGGACTCCTGTGGCTCACAGTTTCCATACCAGAGAATTCTCTGCTGGTGTGAATGCTTACCCAGGTCCTTCTTGAGATGCATAGCTCCAATGTCTAACTCTCAGCTCTGAAGGGCACAATTGTTTCTAGTATGTCCTCTTCTGAAGAAGCCAATGTTGAGGACTGGTCCATGAAGGGAATTGTCTCCCTTTGCTTTTGCACAACATGCCAATACTGAGTCGGTCTTGGATATTCAGGCATAAAGCACCAGCACACACTCCTGAAGCTGCACTACCCTTGTGTGCCATAATTGTCTATAAATTATCTGGCGTGAAAGAAAAGATGGAGTCCAGAGTCTGGCATTAGGATGCCATAACTTGGTGGCTTTGACTTCTGGGCACCACAGGGGTGTGAAGCCATCTTCCCATTCATAGAGTTAAGCTATTATGCTGTATATTGGCAGGAAATAGGGAGCAATCTGAAATATTCAGGTACTCCAATGCCTTTAAAAAACTATTCTGGAATGGATTATGAAATGACAATAAAACATGTGGGGAGGTAGGGCTCTCAGGATTAAATGGAGACTTTGACTTGAAAGCAG
Organism: Aplodontia rufa; assembly: GCA_004027875.1. Lineage (NCBI taxonomy): Eukaryota > Metazoa > Chordata > Mammalia > Rodentia > Aplodontiidae > Aplodontia > Aplodontia rufa. The sequence continues at coordinate 9,753 of PVKS010044581.1, read as the reverse complement.
TAAGAAATTTCATTGTCTTTTTTTTTTTAATGCAAGCAAACAAACCCAGGACCTCTTAATGCTAGTTTTTTTTTTTAAAAACAAAACAGCAATGAATTAGGTTTTTTTACTAAAATCATCTACAAGTTGACTTTGAGTTTACTAGAAGTCCATATTTTCTTATTTTGATTAGGTCTGGAGACCACTGGAAAGAACTTAGGGTTTTAATTGTCACCAGCAACTCTCAGCCAACTACCAGCTGGAATGACTACATTGCTCTTGGTTAAACCAGAAGCTGAGACATGAATGAAGTTCACTGAGTAAACAGTGATCGCTGGCACTAAAGGTGCCCTTCCTGCAGATCATTCTTTGTATTGCATGCACCCAGTGGGTTATCATATTTATTCCCCCTATGCAGCTCATAGAGCAGGGATTCTCATCCCAATTTTCAGAAGGGAAACTGAAATTCAGAGAAGCTCACAGAATAAAACCAGACTTGGATTCAGTAACCCTGACCTCAGAGACTTGATTTATGATAAGGAGCTTTGTTTCTTCCCAGGGTTTCTGGTGAGCAGCTTGGGGTAGTATTTTCCTTCCATGGTGAGTGAGAGCTCCTATGTTATGTTGACAAATCATGGAGGGGATTGTAAACTGAAGTTCTCTGAGGAAGCCACATCCTGCAGATTGTTTGGCTGACTAGAACATCATGATCATGGTGAGATGGAGTGTTGCAGATTGAGAACCAAAATTATCATGGATCATCTTTTGTCCCTTTTAATAGTCTTTTGCTATCAACCTGTGTTTTTTATCTAACATCATTGTGACTACTAGGCAAAGCTCTTGAAATATATTGTTAAGCTTAGCAGACTCCTAGTTTCTATAAACCCTAAAACTAAGAATGTTTTAATACCTGAAACCTGTGGAAGAGATTTCCCAGCTCTGCTGTGACCCATCTGCCTTAAGCCCCCATCAATGTATTTGGTAAATGCATTGGCTTATGGCTTTCTTTATTCTGTGACTTTTAAAAGTTCATGTGACCTTTTCCATGGTGGAGCACATTATTCAAGATAACCTGAATCCATATTCCTGGGCCTTGGTCACTCATATTTGGTTCAAAATAAAATGCCTTTTATTCTCAGCAAGAGCTGTTTTGTGTGTGTGTGTGTGTGTGTGCGTGTGCGCGCACACATGTGTTAAGCCCTACGTTTATTGGCAGTTATAGCTATAGTCTTAGTCCCTACCCTCATGAAATTTACGAACTTACTAGTCCAATAATGGAGATATATAGATGAAAAATAATAAATAGTTATTAATCAAGTACTATTGTTCCTAAATAATATTTGCTTATTATACCATTATAAGTAGTTTATTTGGATGTTTATAAATCAAATATATTAAATTAATGCTTCTTTAATTTATCCATCGTCCATCCATTTGACAAATATTTGGTAATTTTAGTTAAATACCTTTGCTAAAGAATGAAGGACATACAAAGATATTAAAAAGCAGGAATAATTTCTTCCCCAAGGTGCTTGTTATTTTGTAGAACTTCTACATAAAGAATTATAAGGTAAGGAAATGAGGTCAATGCTAGGAGGCATGAGAGTTATAAGAGAATGAGATCTCACTATGGAGTTACAGAAGTATTGATGAATTGACTGGATTTTGAAAGGGGAGTGGGACTGGAGAGTACACTGTAGATAGACAAAGGGACATTACTGGGGAAGCTTAAACACTTCCTTTAGGCTCAATTCAGTAGGCAGCAGGGCTCAGCTAGAGCAGGAGAATCCCATGGCATGGGCTCAGTGCTAAAAGATGCCATTTAGAATCAGGCAGATCCTGGTTAACATTTTGTCTTCTATTTTTTTCTTTTTTTGTTCTTTAGCTGTGTTCACTTGATTAGTTGTTCCACGAGCCTCAGTCTTTCACATCTGACTTCCTTTGCAGCATTGTTTAGAATACCCAGTCTGATCGTGTGAACACCACAGCCCTTGAGGACATGACTGGTGGGAAGATAATTCTGGTAGTCCTCCTGTAAGGTGCCTGGCAATGACCCCAGAGATAACCACAGATATGGTACAAAAAGAGGGACAGATCTGAGAGATGAGGAAGAATGGATGGAACCCAAAGCCCAACAGAAGGTGTGGGTATAGGGTGATGGGACTGAGGTATGAAATACGAACAAAAGGAGTTCTGGGAGAACCCTGACCAGGAATATAGTTGCTATGTGGCTCTGCACATGGGGCAGTCCCTCTGTGGAGCTAGACTTTTCTTTTCAAGTCACTGCAAATTCTAGGAGTGCCTGTTTTAAATCAAAATTCAGATGTTTAATGCCAGATTTATAACCATAGGTAGAAAAAGTTTTCAGTTTTCCTTAAGGGTCAAACTGCACACTATCATTGGCTTCCTCTTATGCAGTAAGGTTGGCAGGAAAACGACCCTTTGTTTTGCTTTGAATAGGAGGCATACTGTAGTATGGCACTTGGTGTTTACCTCCCACCTCACTACCCCACCCCCTGACTCCTGAGGTACTGAGCTTCATTTTTGCTCCCAGTGATCATGTGGGCTGGGTGGGAAAGATGGTCCTCAGCAGGCAGGCATGTTTTCCACCTTGGGACAGTAATCCTGGGCTTCAACTTCAAACAGTTTTTCTCCCTGATGGCATTTATAACCACATAAGAGAAACAGAATTATGGAACAAAATTAACTCATCAGTGCTGAACTGAGATGAGATTGATATTTTAAGCTCTCCCCCCTAGGAAAACCAAGTAGGAATATACCATGTGAGAAAATGTATCACAAAGGAAGACAATTAGTTTAAAAGTTAAAATAGGTAATGGATCTGATGAAGAAAGAATTGTTTTAATTACCAACGAGTTGTCTTAATCAAATTGTATGATTTTCCAGGAAAACACATGTGTAATCATTGAGGATGAACCCCTATTCCAGGGTCTAGCAAGTGCCTTTGGGTGTCTCTTGTGAAGAGAAGACTAAGATGAAATTAAAAAAGCTCAATAAGATCCATGCTTCTGAACCCTGAATCCACTTTGGTACACCCTGTAATGACTTTTTATCCTCACCAGCAGATGTCACTGTTTTCATATAAAATGGGAATAGCTACCTAAAGATTTTTTTTCTTATTCTAAAACAAGACAAGCTTGTATATATATATATGTGTGTGTGTGTGAGTATATATAGACATATATGTGTATATATATTAAGAATATATATACATTGGAATAAGAATATATGTATATTAGAATAAGAATATATATTTCCATAAATCCTTATAATGTGGTCGATTTTTGTTCTGGAAAAGAATCATAACATGAATTCTTTTAAAGAAGAATTATATACGTAGGAGAACAACATGTATATTTTATATATTATGCTATATAGTTGAACTTCATTTAAAAAATAATTATTGAACATCTGCTATTTGCATGAAACCAGCTTATGTGACTTGAGGCATCCCAAAATAGATGAAGATATCTGTACTTCAGGGTCTTAAAACTTTTGGAGGGAGGGGGAGATAATACTTAAATAATGCAGAAACTTAAGATGATAGAAGTCAATTACAAAAACAAAAAATGAATGCCATATTCTTTCAGGAAAATGAGAGGCTAATTGGACTGGAGCGGAAAGAAGACTTTAAAAGAATCTCCAAGATAGAGTGGGCAAATTCATTTGGTTTGCAATAGAAATGTCCTGTGTTTTGTTTTGTCTTGTTTTTGCTTAAAGAGTAAAAACAAATGGTACAAAAAGAAAGATAAGAAAAGAAATTATTTTGGAGGATCCATTTGATGGAGTTGTAAAGAATGAAATGGGGGAGAGTGTTATTATGGAATTTGGGAGTCAGGATTTGAGCTCCAATGGTAACTGAAAGTAAAATCACCCCCAGAGAGCATAAGAAAAGAACAGGGCACCATGCTAGCTTGTTGATAGGTAGAGTCATTATATTTTCTTGTCTTCTTAGTCCAACATCAGGACACAAAGATTGACATAATGTCATACAGTGAAGCAGAATTTTAAATTCAGAAGTATTTCCAGAAGCTCTGGACATTGCAAGTACACAAAAAGAGGGTGACTTGAATTTAATGAACTTAGATGATATCAATGATAGCAATGGAAAACCTGAGGAGTGAGGTGGCCTGGATACTGGAAGATGTTCAGTACAGTGTGGTCCATGGTGTTAAACCTGACATGAGTCAGGCTGGCTGAGGTCTGGAGACACTGAAGGTTGAGAGACTGGAAGCCTGACCAGAGTTGGCAGGGCTTGAAATTGGTTAGAAGCCATTGACTCAGAAGTGGAAACAGTAGGGAGGAGAGGGAGACAAGGTACCAACTTGTAGTGATAAGGATTCATGCCTTAAGGAATCAGTTCATTTCATTAAATCAACTAATGCCATGGTTTCAATATAGCACGTCCCTTTTCCAAAATGTGTGCTGGTGGGAGGTGGGCCCTCTAAGAGGTGATTACATCGTTAAGATGGATTGTGAGTGTGGGGAAGGCTGGATTAGTGTGGTTCAGCGGTTGGAGCACCTGCCTGGCAAGTGCGAGGACTTGTTCAAACCCCAGCACCACATACACAGTTAAGTGTTGGAGAAACAAAGGCCAGGTGAATAAATAAATAAAATAGATTCTCTTATTCTCACTCTTTCACTCTCTCTCTTAAAGAAAAAAGAAGAGAGGGATTGTATGGGACTGAATTAGCTTTTCAATAGTGAATTGTTATTATGATTGGGGTTGATCTTCTAAAAATCAAAGGGAAATCAGTAGAGGAAAAGGACCAAGGGGTAGGAAGCAGGGAGGGAGCCGGAGAATTGCTGGCCAAATTGTATTGGTATATTGTGTGCATGTATGAATATGTTACAATGAATCTCATCAATGTGTACAACTATAACGTACCAATAAAAATGTGGGAAAAAAGTTACAAACAAGAGTAGATCGTGAAAAAGTTAGCCTAACTCCTCTTGCTTGTCTCTCTTCTTCCTATATCCAGTTGTCCTTCCACTTTTCCACCATGTTCTGACACTGCATGAGGTACAGCCACCTACTCTTGGATTTCCAACCTACAGAACCATGAGCTAAATAAATTTCTTCTTTTATAAATTATTCAATCTTAGGTATTCTGTTACAGTATCAGAAATTGAACTAAAGCAGTAATAAGTAAGTCATATTCAGGAAAGAAGATAACTGGAAACCTCTCCCTAGTGTGAGGTGCTCTGAAGCGCAGGCATTTCTGTTGATTCTGCATCCTTGCTGCATTTACATTATGGGAATGGTGTCTAGAAGCCTTTAGCCTGCCCCCTTCTGCCTATCCCAGGGTGCTACAGTTGTATCTATCTGGCAATGTAGCTCAGTGGTAGAGTGTTTATCTAGCATGTATGAAGCCCTGGATTCAATCCTAACACCACAGCAAATAACTAAAATGTCCCCCAAAGGCCCATGTGTTGAAGGCTTGGGCCCCAGTCTTTGGCACTCTTGGGAGGTGGTGGAACCTTTAGGAGGTGAGGCCTAGTGGGAGGAAGTCAGGTTAATCGGGGCGTGCCCTTGAAAGGGATATGGGGACCTAGTTTCTTCCTCTCTTTCACTTCCTAGCTGCCATGAAGTAAGTATGTTTGTTCTACCACACGTTTCCTGCCATGATGGTCTGCCTTGCCACAGGCCCCAATACAACAGGTCAAGTGACCGTGGACTGAAGCCACTGAAGCTATAAGCCCCAATAAACCTTTCCTCCTTACAAGTTGTTTACCTCAGGAGTTTTTTCATCATAACAGAAGCTGACTAACACACACAATGTAGCCATAATTACTTGGGCCCCTCAAATGTCCCTCTTCCAATCAGCAACCCATCATACTTGCTTACCCCTTCTGATCTCTGTGAAAAGCAACTTATTATTCAATGTGGAAGGTCCTGTTCTTGATATGATTCACTTCCTGAATCCTGCGAGGGAGGGAGGGAAATATGGCCAGTAATTGAAAGCAGCTACAACCATTTCCTAAACACCTTGTCTTTCATTTTCTACTGACTCACTCTCTGATCTTGACAAGCTCCTGAACACATCTGTGCCTTAGTTTGCTCAACTGCAGAAGGGAAGAATGATGCCTAGCTCTCAGCATGGAATGAAAATTGTAAGAGTAAAGTGTGTCGAGCCCAGTGAGGGTGCACAGTTAGTAGAGATGTTAGCACCAGTTATGTAGGGGGGTGTTGACTTTTCCACACTGGGTGGGTATGGGGAGAGGATTGCTACTGGTGGGACCAGAGAGCCAATGACAGAATCTCAGGGTAAATCTTGTTCATTTGGCATAACTGATGATAAAGATTACATGTTTGACCAGAGGAAAAAAATTTATGGACATGAATGCTGCAGCTTTGATCACTTTTTATATGAGTGTGTAGTAAGCAGCAACATTTCTTTTGTTTAAAACCCTGTGCACTTAATTAGCATTCAGAGAAAGGTTGTGGAATCATCCAGGTCCACTGCAAACAAGAAATTGGGTGCCAGCAAGTCCAATGTTGTTACGAAAATATTGAGCTATTAATCATAAAATAGCAAAACAGGGCACTTTTATTCTTAGCAAACTGTTGCTAAGCAGATAATAAAGACCCTTTTCAGAGCTTGAATTTTTTTTCATAGAAAAGTGCTTGGCTTATATACTGGTTTTTCAGATGAAACAAAAACCCCATGTGTGGAGGAGCTTTTAGTGCTTCTGCCTTACTTTAAGAGCAGACTGGGTGTAGAAAATCCCTTTAGACTAGAATTGAGTTGGTAGTTCCAAGAAAGCCCAGATGACCTCTTACACCTTCTTGGGTTTCCCAGGTCACCTCCTGCTACGGTGGCAGGGACAAGGAGACTATCTGTGGCCATCACTCAATCTTCCCTTTCCTAGCTCCTCTAGAGATGGATGCTGCCTCCTTTAAGGAAATGTACAGGAGCTATAGACCACAAAAGGCCGCTTGTGATCAGTCTCGACCAGGATGATCTCAAAGTTCTTTTCAAACCCAAAAAGGCTGAGCTTTTGCAGTTTCTGGGTAAAGCAGATAATTAAATATTTGTGAAATTCATGAATAGCTTCATGTATATATTGTGACCTGTACTTTAGCAAATAGAAGATGTGGTAATTAGAAAAAATAGCCCCCTTAAAGGTTGCTACATATTGATCATTGAAATCCATATGTATTATCTTAGAAGAAAAGGATCTTTGCAGATATGATTAAGCTAAGGATCTTGAGACAGAGATTTTCCTGGATTATAGAGTAGACCTTAAATGCAGGTGCATGTATCCTTATGAGAGAGAAGCATAGGGAGGCTACTACAGACAGAAGAGAAGGCTATGTGGAAATGCAGGCTTGGTGCTTACACTGAATATTTGTATCCTTCACCCAATTCATGTTGAAACCTAACCCCCAAGATGACCGTATTAGGAGGTGGACATTTTGGAGGTAATTAGGTCATGCCAATGGAATCATTATGAATGAAATCAGAGCCCTTTGTTAAAAGTCCTTAGAGGGCAGAGGGCTACGGGTTTAGGTCCATGGGAGAGTACTTGCCTAGCATGTGCAGGGCCATGGGTTTGATCCTCAGTATCAAAAAGAAAAAAGAAAACAGGGGAGTGTCTCAGAGAGGTGCCCTTGCACCACATGAGGACTCAGTGGAGAGAGAGAGATGGAGAGAGAGAGAGAGAGAGCCCTCTGTAAAGCAGGAAGCAGGTCCTCATCACATGCCAAATCTGCTGGCACATTTATCTTAGACTTCATAGCCTCCAAAACTGTCAGACATAAATTTCTGTTGTTTTTAAGCCTCTTGGTTTATGGTATTTTGTTATAGTATCCCAAATGGACTAAATTAGAAATTGGAATGATACAGCCACAAGTCAAGAATTGCCAAAGTCAGGCTCTGTCCCCTTCCCTGTTCTGGGGGAAGTCTGCTCTTTTCCCTATGCTTTACTTTCTATAAAATAAAATCCATCAAAAAAAAAAAAAAAAAAAAAAGAATTGCCAAAGTCACCAGAAAGAAGAGGCAAGGAGTGGATTCTCCCCAAGAGTCTCCAAATGCAGCATGATCTGTAGACAGTTTGATTATGCCCTAGTGGAACTGATTTCGTACTTTTGACCTTCAGATTTATGAAGAATAAGTTTCTGTTGTCAGCCACCAAATATGTGGTAATTCATTCAAATGTGTTGTAAATAAAATATTGGGTAATTCTCAGAAAACTAATACAGAAAGCACAATACTTCCTCCTTGAACTCCTTTTTGTTTAAAGAGAGAGGGACAGTGAGAGAGATGAGAGAGAGAGAGAGGTAGAGAGACAGAGAATCAATTTTATTTAGTTTTTCATGTGGCTTTCATTGCTCCAAGACTTCATTGTGTACATGGTGCTGGGGTTCGAACTCACATACTTGCGCATGCCAAGCAAGTGCTGTAATCGCTGAGCCACCGCTCCAGCCCCTCCTCCTTGAATTCTAAACAAACTCTACTTGGTCCTAAAATTTTAGAATAGCAAACATAAGACAACTGAGTCCTACACAGACATTACTGAGTGATAACTACATTCTATTCACATCTATTTGTAAAGAAAACAATCCTGTAAAATTAGTATTATAAAAGTAAAACATATTCAGTATTGAACAAAGAAGTCAAGTTGTATAGCAAAATATAAAATTAAGGGTGCCCTCCACTTTGGGTCCGTAGAAGTCAGTCCTTCAACTGTTGCTTAAATATTCTTTAAATTACTATTATTATTATTATTATTATTATTATTATTATACAGAAGGACAATGAAAGAGAGAGACAGAGACAATCAAATTTTTATTGAGTTTTTCACATGGCTTTTGGTGCTCTGATCATGTAAGAATTGATATATGTTGAGGTAGTTGTTAGGTTAGCCATCTATCATACTGTTTCCGCTTGTATTCTAGCTTCCACAAATGAGACAAAACATTTGGCCCTTGAGTCTCTGAGTTTGGGACACTTCACTTAGCAAATTTTTTTCCATTTCCAACCATTTGGCTGCAAATGCCATAATATCATTTTCTCTAATAGCCAAATAGTATTCCACTGTATATATGTACCAAAATTTTTGAATCCACTTGTCGAGTGAGGGGCATCTGGGTTGGTTCCATAATTTAGCTACAGTAAATTGAGTTGCTATAAACATTGATGAAGCTGTATCTCTATAGTAAGCCGATTCTAGCTGTTTTGGGAAGATACCCACGAGTGGGATAGCTGGGCCAAAAGGCAGTTCCAGCCCTAATTTTTTGAAGAGTCTTCACACTGCTTTCGAGAGTGGCTGTACCAGTTTGCAGTCCCACTAGCAATGTAACAGTGTTCCTCTTTTCCCACAGCCCCTCCAGCATCTGTCATTATTTGTATTCTTGACTTTTGCCACTCTGACAGGAGTGAGGTGGAATCTCAATGAAGTTTTGATTTGCATTTCTCTTATTGCTAGTAATGCAGAGCATTTTCTCTCTCATATGTTTATGAGCTTTTTGGACTTCCTCCGTTGAGAAGCTTCTTTTTAGTTCCACAGCCCATTTATTAATTGGATTATTTGTGATTTTAGTATTTAGATTTTTGAGTTCTCTGGATATTAGCCCTCTGTCCGAGCTGTACCAGGCAAAACTTTTTCCCATTCTGTAGGTTCTCTCTTGAGACTCTTGACTAAATCTTTAGCTGTGAGTGCGCACATCTTGCCATTGACCCTGGGAAGAGAGTGAGTGGGCTGTTTTGTTCTTTCTGTTCCCACCCTGGAGCTGAGCCCCTCCCGAGC
>PVKS010044580.1:0-14258 GCA_004027875.1 Aplodontia rufa | reverse complement strand
GGAGGGTAATTGGGGGGGGCACTCCAGGAGATAATTGCAATATCCAGAATATTTACACATTTTATACACATTATATATTATTTTGTTAAAATCGTGTAAGGTTGTTCAAAAAATAATAAAAAAAAATAAAATAAAATAGTGCATTTCGTTATAAATTTATACAATTTAATTTTAATAATGCCTATGTCTTACAACTGGCACCCACTTGTAATTCCTGAAAATGTAGTAATTGGCTTCCACAAAATGGTACGAGTTGCTCTAACACCACTGTGTGCACCAGAAGACTTACAAGGTTCCTTCCAGTCCAGTATTTTACATGACTCAACAGTGCTCACAAAAGATACCTTTTCCCCAGTGACCTGTCACCATAAGCTGATCAAAAGAAAGGACGCGCATCCGCAGATCCAGCATCACACCACTGCATGACCAGGAGTCCTTAGGAGCACTTTCTCCAGGAAAGATGCACAAACCTTCTCCTCTTGTTTGACAGGAATAGTTCTCTGACCATGAGCAGGTTTGAGGCTCTCCCAAGAGTCCTAGGAGAAAATTCCCTTTTCCATCCTCAAAGCAGCCATCCCACACGCTTCCATCAAGTCACAGTTCCCTGGCTTTGGGATCTCAATCGAAACAGCACAGTCTGCTTGCATAGGCCTAATCTCAAATGCCTCCTGATTCTAGGTTATGATGTCTCCGCAGTCAAGTTTCACATATCCACAGCACTCTAAGAAAGAGATTTAACTGGGCTAAAAATGGGGAAAACTGCAGCCCAAAGACTCAACTTTTTGCACAAATGAGCCAGAGCATGTGGCCATGGGCACAAAATGGGTCTCTGCAAAGTCCTTACACACTCTTTAAACGCAAGGTCACACGTTAATTGATTCAGTAGCAAAACAGGCTCAAAGTCCTATTAGAATTCATCAACCTTGCGCATAGTAGGCATCCCAACTGGTTTACTGAATGTGAAAAAAATACATCAGCTTCACATCAATCCACAATCAAGTCCAATGAAAGCCATTACAATTTTAAATCAGACAAAGTCTGTAGCCATACCAATATATACACGATTCATTTATCAAAAAAGAAAGAAAGAAGACACCAAAGGGCAAAGTGCTGATTTCAAATTCCAATAGGGCAGTTAGTAACCGCACAGGTCCTCTGGACAAAATTTAGAGCCACAGCGATTCAGCTCTCACTAGCGAGTTTCACAGCGTGGAAGTTCTAGGAAGAAGAGTGGTATCACCTCCCAGCGTATTATTTTGAGATAAAAATAAATATATTTATCACAGCTTTGAGAAAACTCCCCGAATCACAAGGGTAGGAAGAGTTTTATGCAAGAAAGGCTGCTTGTCTTTCACATTTTTCTTTCTTTCTTTTTAAAAAAAGAGGGGACAGTGAGAGAGAGAGAGAGAGAGAGAGAGAGGAAGACAGAAGCAATTTTTATTTAGTTTTTCACGTGGTTTTTCATGTGACTTTCATTCCTGGAACACTTCATTGTGCACGTGGTACTGGGGTTCGGAATTGCACACTTGTGCATGCCAGGCAAGCACCGTAACCACCGCTCTGGCCCCATTTTATATCTTTCTAACACAAAGTTTGGCGTTTCATTACATTGTAAAAGTTTGGGGGTATACATATGCTCTCTCATTATTTGTTCAGGTTCTACCAAATTTTATGAAAATGATTTGGTATCTTGAAAGACATTACTGCATTAAATAAAGTTTTAATCACAGTAACAAAAAAAAAAAAAATGGATAGCACATTGCTTTCTCTAAATATTTCCAAGCATGTTAAGTTCAGACTTAAAGCTTTTATCCTGACAGTCTTATTTTCATCTAAAATATAAAATTTTCATTACGTTAAATAATGTTATTTTATATGCTGGGTAGGGAGATGTTAGTATCTGTTCCTGGGGAATTTGCAAGCATGTTCCAGATTTTCAAGGCAAAATATACCTCTAAAGAGTTGGCACAGAAACTTGTGTTTGAGTCATTGTGGTTTTCAAGGAACCACCTTCTTTTGACAGCACTGCTAGGGTTTGTTTCTGTAAGAACACCTGTTTGCCGTTCCATTCTCCAGTAAGATCGGAGTACCCTGTTTTCATCAGCGGTTCAGAAAATGTTCATCCTTGTGGGTGTGCACAGAGGAAGAGGAGACATCTGTAGCTTTGTTTGGCTTGCCAGGCACAGTGAAAATTTCTCCCGAATACTAACAATTGTAAAATAATACTGCTTTTTTTCCCCCTTCCATTTACAGCTGCTCAGGCACAATCGGAGTCCTGGCATCACCCTCAAAGGAAATCCTTTGAGAACAAGGCTTTGCAGAGACGTAAGCTGGCTACCATCCCAACCATAAATCGCTTTGCTGCAAAAAAAGTTCTATACCAAGCACAGGCCAGCAAAGTGCTCGGTGCCTCTAAGGGACATCTGAAAAAGCGCAATTTTGAAAGTGAGGTGTCCACCCCAATTTATCCAACTTTGCTGTTGATTTATACTCCAAATTATCAAGGCTGCATCAGTAAGAGAAGATATATATGATTTTTGAGTAAGTGGGCATAGCAGAACATGTGTGCTATAAAGCAGGCAATAAAGTTGTCATGCAAATGGTTGGGGATTAGGAGGCAAAATCAAAACAGTTAATGTGCTAGCAGAGTAGGCGCATGGCTGGTTTCTTTCCACATCACCCCACCCAAACATTGTCAATTGTTCCTTTTTCTTTTCAATTAAGAGGCTCAAAAAAAAAAAACAACTTTATCTAGAAAGATGAATGAGATTGAAGTCAGACAAGATTCTTACTCAGCAAATTCACTCAGTAAGTCTGAAAGCTCTGCTGCCCACACCTCACGGGGCTACGGAAGGCAATGGAATTCAAGGTCTGACCAGCCTTTTCTTAAAGACACTGTGAACATTCTGAATGGGAAAGTCCCAAATATATTTTATTAAGAATATTTTCTCTTGCAATACAAACCACATCCTCCCTGTTTTCATGTGCTTCTTATTATCACTTTTTTCTCTACATACTACATCTTTCTTCTCTCTCTTAAGGTTTAGCCTCCCTTTGGATGACCTCTCTTCTTCTTTTCTTGCCCTTCACCAAATAATTTGTATACCATGGTATATATGTACGCAGGAAGAGCTCTGAAGAAATAATCCTGGTTCTGTCATTAATAGCATTTTTACAGAAACATCGCACAGTTGTACAAATGGGAACATCCCATTGAAGGTAACAGACCCTGAACTTGGAAAAAAGAACCATGGTTTAAAAAATCAAAATTAAGCCAGGCACCGTAGAGCACACCTGCAATTCCAGCTACTTGGGAGGCCAAGGCAGGAGGATCTCAAGTTCAAGGCTGGCCTGGGCAACTTGGCAAGACCTTGTCTCAAAACAAACAAACAAATAAATAACAAGGGCTAGAGATATAGCTCAGAGGTGAAGTGCTTCACTAGCCTGTGTGAAGCCCTAGATTTGACTCTCACTATTGCAAAATATAAAAAATAAATAAAAACTAAAAAATGATCAACACACGTTGTTATTGTATTTTCTCTTTGTTTTAGGCTAATTTCACTGCAGCTGGTATGGTGAAGATGCTGGGGATAGGGTCAGGAAGATGTAAGCAAAGGAGTACAGCACTACAGGATAATGTCCACAGGCCTGCAAAAAAGTCTAGACCTAGGCACCGCATGCCTACTTATTTATCTCTGTGCAAAGTAAGTTTCTGAGTTGTGACTCATATTTTTCAGACAATAAATTCGTGAAACAATAAAATAAGAAATATTAATGATTCCGAATGATACAAAATAATGAACACTTCCAAGACATGTTTCATTCAGGAAAATTACCAGTCTTCTCTAAGTCATGGCATACTTGAAAACTTGATCATCAAACTGAAAATTCAGAGCTCCAAAGCATCCAAGCTCAGCCCAAACATGGAGAATGGCTTCCTAGAGCAAATCCTTCCTGCACAGGGTCCCTCAAACTCCAGGCCGTCCTGAGGATGCCGGATGCATTACAGCAACACCTTACAATCTGCCCTTTGACCCAGGCCGCTCTGTGGCTCCCAAGGAAATTCCAAGGTGATGACTACAATTTCCAAGTACAAGTCACTGGTGGCGCTCCAGCTTTCCCGGGCCACCTCAAAAGTGTCACATCCCTCTCTCCACTCCGAAAAATGAAGGCCTGAGGACCCATCGAAGTACCCAAAAGCTGCAAGATCACCAAATCTCAATAATTGCTTCCTCCCTAGGAGTGAATGAGCAACACTGCAGCCCCAGAAATCCCAACCGACAGTGAATTCCAGAGGACTTTGGGCAACTTAAAATTTGTCAGAAATCTTCATCCGTTCCCTGCTCACTCTTAATTTGTTCCATGGCAATGACTGATGGAACAGCAGTGGCCACAAAGCACCTCTGCTTGTAACCATTAAGGTTTAAATAGGGATAGTGTCCATTTTTTATAACACATTTTCTCTCTGCCTGATTTATCTCAAACTCACTTTTTTATTTAAATGCTATCATTTTAAAATCAGATGATAGTGGAAGGAAAGGAAGTTCAAGTGCTGCACATCAGAAGTCTCCTTCAGAGAAACTGATCTTGTCCCTATCTTGCTCCATGACCTTAGGCAAATTATCCCACCTCTGTCCTTATCCTGACTCCTCCACACTTCCAGCACACACAGGAGTGCCTCTGTTGAAAACAGCTGTAGTTTATAAAATCCAGATGACAGTTCTCCAGTGGCTCTCTTAGCAACAAATTCACATGAAAATGCAATGCACCCTGGAGAGCCCGGCCTGCTGTGCTTGCATGGGGTGAGGCTGGAACTGGGGACGTCCTGCTCTGGAGGATCTTTGGTGAGTGTATTCTAGCGATTTGGCTGCTGCTTGGGCTTCTTAGGTTTTGTCTGATAAAGCAACAAGGACGCTATGCAGTCAGGGGCTGTGCTCAGAGCACCAGGTCAGTGGAGAGCGGCTGCATTTGAGGGGGGAACAATTTTAGTCGCTGGATGCCACTGATATGAGGACCCAGTGGCCTGCATGCATTCAAGCCACCAGTCCTATAAGAAAATCAATTTAATCCTCTTCACATGACATGACATGGCGTGGCTGAGTGTTAGAAAACTCTAATAATCAGCCTCTGGGCCTAAGGTTTAGAAGACAATGCATGATCCAGGCAGGTAAGAGGCAAAGACAACCAAGTGGGCCTGCTGATGGCCTCAGATGGGAAACCCTGACCTAAAGCTCAGCCTCGGGAGACCAGTGAGGAAGGGATGCTTCCCACTTCTCAGTGAAGCATCATGGTTGAGCACAAGCTGCTGGCACTCATGATGGGCAGGTGCCCATGATCAGAGGTGGAAGGCCAAGGCTTGGAAGATGTGTGTTGACCCAAGGGCCAGAGTGGACAACGGCCCTCCCTGTGTCTAGCAACCAACACTGACTGAATGGTCAGCAGGAAATGGACACTGGGAGATCCAAATGCACAGGACCCTGAGTGGCACCACACACCCAGATGCCATTTGGGGAGCGCAGAGCAGTAAAGCCACCTGTGGGTGCTGACTGCCTCCAGGCTCCTGGCTGCGGCAGGACACTGAACAATCACTTGATTATCCCAGGTGGGTTCTGCCTCTGCCTGCCCAAAATGCACACACTCATTAAAACATTCACCTTGATACAACATAACTGGAGGCTTTCACTGGAACCCGGGCCTGGGTTCTGCAATTATAGCAACCAGAGTCTCTGCAGATAGAGACTTAACCCTACCCAACCCAGTATGGTATTATTATCATCACTATCTTTGTTTGGAGAAGATGGGGGAAGGGAACAGAAACTAATCCTGATAAGGGAAAGGGAGTTGGGGATTTGGATCAGAGAGGGTGTGCTGTGCAGTCTGAACAGAGGTGGGCAGAAAAGCGAAGGTGGGAAGAGTAGCTGTAGACTCCTGAGCCAAACTGGAGAGGACCTTGGGGGAAGAGAAGCCCCCGGCAGGACCCAGTGGGGCTCTAAAACCGCCCCTTCCTCATTTGTGCCTTATCACTAACATCGATGGCCGGTGAATGTCTAAACAGGGGATGAGAAGCCCTCTGACATCTGGCCTCACCTCACCGAGTCCACTGTTTTCAAGTGTTCTTCCCCTGACTGCACAGCCCCAAGGCTTCTAAATTCTGTTCGCCTGAGGGCCACCCTCTCCCAGGCTCATGGCCTTGCCTGTGCTCCTTGCTGTGTCTGCAGTGAGAGGACCAACCTCTATGCTAGGTGACTGGCTTTGTAGCAGTCACTGGCTTGCAGGACAGATGCACCTTCAGGGTTCAGCTTTGTGGACCCAAACACTTTCTCCTTACCACTGGGGAATTTTCCCAGCCCATGTGGCAGCATGGTCATCATGTCCTCCTTTCTTCCTGTCCCTGCTGGGATTCTAACAGAGCCCTTTCTGTAGGTGCAGCTTTTTACAAAGACTGGAGAAGCCGGAGCTCTGCCAGGAGTTTTATGGCTTGCAGGGAGCACAGGGTACAGGAGGAAGCTGAGGGCATGTGGCTCAGCCCAATTCCCAGTCACCCCAGGACCCCAAACCCCATGCTTAATTCAAGGGCCTTCCCAGGCTTCCTGCTGGGCTCACAGCGGGTAGGAGGCAGGCTCTTGGGCTGGCTTCACCACTTGCTCCTGAGTGTGACAGCTACAAGTTACATCAGCAACTTAGACCTCATTCTCTAATCTATAAAACGGAGATGGCAGTGCCCACCTTGTGGGGGCAGCCGTGAGAACAGAAGCACTAATTTACATAAAGAGTACAGAGCTCTGAATCATGGACCCCAGCCAGCTCAGCAGGATGGGTGCAGTTTTCCTACCATCTTCCCTACCACCACCATCAATGGAAATGCAAATGCAGAAAATGGAAATCTTAGATAGAAAGAAAAATGGGGCTGGGGGTGCAGCTCAGGGGTAGAGGGTTTGCCTAGCATGGGAGGCCCAGGATTCACCATAGAACCAACCAACAAGCAAGAGTAAAAATGTTATAACATAAGGAAATGAAATTAAATGAGAAAGTAAAGGCCGAGACACACAAGGAATACAAAGCATCTGCTTGGAGGAGTCCCAAAGGATTCTGCTGTGACATTTATAATGTATCAAAGGCACATCATCTTGAGGAATGGTTTTCAGTACATAGCAAACTTATAGGGACAGTTGGAAAACTGAAGCTTATACATAATACAAGGAGAGTCTTAAGGCCTTAAGACCAACAAAATATCCTTTAAAGATATGTTCAAAGCAAGGAAAGGAATGGATTCACAGCATATAGCAAGTGGATTTTTATTTTTTATTTTTAGTTTTTTGGTGTGTGGTGGTACCAGGGATTAAATCCAGAGGTGCTTAACCATGGAGCCACATCCCCAGCCCTTTTCATTTGTTTATTTTGAGACAGGCTCTCACTAAGTTGCTCAGGGCCTCACTGAGTTGCTGAGGCTGGCCTTGAACTTACAATCCTCCTGCCTCAGCCTCTCAAGTGGCTGGGATTACAGACATGCACCACTGCGCCCGCCAGCAGGTGAATTTCTTTTTCTTTTTTTTAAAGAGAGAAGGACAGTGAGAGAGAGAGAGAGAAAGAGACAGAGAGAGAGAGAGAAAATCAATTTTTAGCTTTTGTTGCTCCGACACTTAGTTGTGTACATGGGTGCTGGGGTTTGAACCCGTGTACTTGTGCATGCCAGGCAAGCACCATAACCTCAGAGCCACTGCTCCAGGCCCAGGTGTATTTCTTTTCAGAGATGAACTGCTGACTAACTCAGTTCCTGTTTTGCTTCAAACTTCTCAATTAAGAAAGGGTGTGGGAGGGTTTATTATGAAAAAAAATATAAACCAACTGCACCACTTTCCCCAAGATCAATCCCAGATGGTTCATAAAGTTAAATGTTAAGAGCAGGTAGGTGATTATTTATTAGGCTTTTCTAAGCATGAAAGCAATAGGCAAAAATCATTACTTGATTACATTAAAAATAAGTCTAAAAATAGTGATTCTACTTCACAGAAAGAAAGAGCAAGTGCAAATCTGGGAGATGCTAATGATAATGAGGGGCTTTATATGCTAAAGGTAAAATTATTGAATTAGTAGACAGTTATAACTTACTTAATTAAAAGACCACTAACACCCTACAGAAAACAAAACTAGAATGCAAATAGCTAAAAGGTTCATATTCTTCGGTTTGCCATTTCTATTCTAGAAGCTTTATACAATAAAATAAGAAAGGGGTGTGTGTTATTGTGGCATATTTATCATGTGCTGGGTATCTTGTTGGTATATGACAATGAACACGATCGTGTTCCGATACTTAAGAAGAATTCTATGTCTTCTTTGATAAAGGAGATATCCGCATTAACTGGCAATTAATCAGTGTAACAGGAGTGGCGGGTAGAAGATGCTTGGGGTGGAGGTGACGGGACTCTGACTCACATCTGGAGGACTGATGTCTGGCAGAGGCCAAGTGATATAAGAAGCCCGAGAATGGGAGAGAACATGGCATGTTCTCGGAAGACCTACATGGGGACTGGAGGATGGAGTGTGGGCGGATGAGGAACAGTGAAACTGCACCCGGAGAACCCTGTTCAGGATACGAAGAGGGAGGGTCCAAAATCTGAGGATGAATTTGTAAGGAGTCACTAAATATTATTTCCAAATCAATTTTGTTGTCTAGCGCGGCAGGAATGAGAGGAGTCTGGAAAGAGGACTCCGAATGCAAACACTGAGGCTCTGTGCCTAATGAGACATTCGAGCACTTGGAAAACTGTAGTGATAATAAAGTAGAAGCTGTCTTTCTCAATATATGTTATTCTCCACAGTGAAATGTAAACAGACACAGAAGGCACACTTAGCAAATTTATAGATGACGAACAGGTTTGGATGGTAGCTTCGAAATTCGAAAATTGGGATCATATTGCTTATGGTTTTGTGTCCTGCTCATAACTTACATGCCAGAAGCACAGTGCTGGAATAGGGAAATTAAGAGGCACTCTGTACTATGATTATACCGTTTCTGAGAATCTGTATTCAATTCTGGGCTCCATATTTTGCATAAGAAGTGAACGCAACTGGAGAAGTCCAAGGAAGGGTAGCAGGATTGGGGAAAAGTCCAGAAATCACAGCTTCCCAGGACAGACGGGAAAAATGACATATGCAGCCTAAATATCAAAGGCTCTGGTACCATATAATCTACTGTCCTTACCAAGATAGTGTTGTGAATGCAAAGGGAATGTTAGTGATTACATGGGGAGAACAGGCATGAAACTGGCCTGCCTTAGACACAGCTGGACGTGAGAACTGTTTGGTCTGGTGTGAATCATGAGTAAGGAGAATCAATGAGTGGGCATTCCCAAAGACACATTCAAACCCAACAGAATTTAAACAGGCATCAGGGCTCAAAATGGAGTGGTTGCCCCGTTATCACTGCAAGTGATTCGGAAGAGGCCAGGAGATCATCAGCCAGGGAAGTTGCAGAAGGGATTACTGAACTCAGGAGGAAAAGTGGGACAGATGCTCTCCAAAACCCCTTACCTGCACTCCAGCAAGCCTTGAAGTATAAGACATGATTATATGTGCATACCTGTATGCAAGAATTTCAAGAAAATGCATACATTCTAGTAGTGATATATTTACTTGGAATGCTTCCTGTTACCATGTTACATGAAACAAATATTCACAGCATTCACTTATTGCTTCGGCAGCTGTTTTAAAACTGCACTGCACATTGATAGGCATGAGCACATTCCCCGCCCCCAGTTTCTTATGCTGTTAATTTCCTTTGGATAAATGCACAAATATCCTTTATTTAAAATATCATGTTGGGACTGGGGATGTAGCTTAGTGGTAGAGCACGTGCTTAGCACGTCCTAGAACCTGTGTTCAATTCGCTGAAAAAAAAATTTAAATTACCTCTAATGCTGTGTGCAACAGTTAAGGTGCATACTGCTGCTTTAGTGGAGTAGTAATATGTCCAATAATTAAAAAAAACTCATTGATATCTTAGTAACATAAATTTGCCTACCTTGGTCCAAAATCTAACTTAATCTGTCACTTTGAAGTTATTTTGCTTATGTTGTGATCAATGGGAAGTGACACAGCACTGTTTCCAACCCTGAGTCTTATTATGCAAGAAGTTGCCGCAGTTGGGTTGTAAAAACTTTATTAACATTAAAATGACAATATATGTGTGACTTAAATAGAATTATTGACTGCCATAATAGGCATTTTTATTAAGTCAGATTTTCATCATTGTGACCAAAAACCCGACAAGAACAACTGGAGGAGAAAAACTTTATTTTGGGCTCCTGGTTTCACAGGTTAGTCCGTGGTTGGAGGGCTCCATTGGTCTGAGCCTTAGTGAGGCAGAACCTCATGGCAAACCACCTAGTAGTTCATTCAAATTATTAATCCATCAAATGGATTAATCCACTGACGGAAGTTACAACTCTCATCATCTAATCATTCACATCTGAACACTCCTGCATTGCCTTATACTTGAGCTTTACTGGGGCCATTGAAACTTCAAGCCATAACAGCTTTCAATAGCTTTTTTTACATGGATTAGTAAATATATACTTAAAAGCATATATCTTTATATATCAACTCAAGGGCAATGATATAACACAGGTACTAGACAATTTAACTTGCACTCATGAGACAGGTTTTAATTTGCTTATTCTATGGAAACATATCCCAAATTCAGACTCAGGAATGCACTCACTCTTTGTATATCCCCATGACCCCACATTAAGCAGAATCAGTATCAATCTGCCATCAGGGACAGGCAGTGCATATTGCCACACACAGGTAAGAGTTTGGAAGTGGGCCCTCCTCCCTCTAAATGATCCTTTGTAGTCATGCCCACCAGTGCCCTCTCGGGATGTCTGGGGTGGAAAATAATATTCTAGGCCATCTGCAAACTTTTCAAATTCCACACTTGGGTCCTTGGTGACTCTTGAAGCACAGTGGGAGAAGTGCCACTTAAGGAACTGGCATGGCCCGCCAGACCACCTGCTTTGGCAGGACCTGCATTGGATATGAAGCAGCCACTCCTGTCCCGGGAGCCTGAATGCTCAGGGGCCAGGTTCTGCCACGTTTGGCAGGTAGTGCTTCATTGGGACAGCTTACTGCAGTGACCCCTCGGACCACATTTCCAGTACTCCAGAACTAGAAAACCACCAATCCTGTAGGGTGATCGCTGGTTCCCACTCTGGGAGGTGGAAAGCTAGCCCCACTCTCTGCAATAAAAAGCACAGAGAGAATTTAAGGACCCACTGTGCTCCCATGAAGGGAAATTCTGACAGCTGCGCTGACATCCATATGGGGCACTCCATCTGGGCTGGAGGCTGCCACCTTGATGTTTACATAACGGAGTTTTTTGGAAAGGATTCTGCTACAATGTCATTGGCAGGAACTTCTCACATTTGCTCGAGCTGCCCTGGCAGATCCCTCCCTCCATTCATCTTGTGGGAGGCTTCAACGCTGGTCTGGTCGGCTGCCCCAAGAACCATCCCAGACCTGCTTCTGGGGTGCCTGAGGGTGCTGCAGCAGCTCCAGTGAGACAGAAAGTTCCAGAGCTGCTTCTTTTTGTCACGTAATGGCATTTGACAATTTGGGAAATGTTCTAGGAAAAGAAAGAAAACAGGGAGGGGTGGAAAGGGGAAGTGAAAGGACTCTAAAAACCCAAAAGGACCCCCGTCCCACCTTCTGGCTTCACCATCTACCAAAGCCTCTAGTGGAAACACTGTCCGAGGAGATAATACAAGTCTCTTAAAATGCAGTGGTCATGGCAAATGGGACTTCTAAAAATATCTGGGGGGCGGCACAGCGATAGCAATTTAGAAATAAAGATGTTCTGTTGTATCTGTTATTCAAATCAAAAATTCTAATTGGATACAGAACAATCTCTAAACGCTTTCAGCAGGAGGTAATTATTGTGTTGACTACACGTAGGGAAAAAAAGGCTGAAAGTGAGCCTACTGTTTGGGCTGTTTCCACGCTAGAAGGAACAGGGGTGTGTTTCGCCCGGCTCGGAGCTGATTAAAAGATGGCAGGGTTTCTGCTCTCTGCTCCTTCCTGATTTAAAACAGTAACACTGACAAACAAGTTCACCATGTCACTCGAAACCCTTTGGAAACCAAATTTGAGAGTGTTTTCACAAGAGCTTTCTGAAAAGACCTGGAAATGAGGCTGTGATTAGGTAGTGGCACAAGGAAAGCCAGAATTTCAAATCAGACCAAGCATATGAGGCAGGGACAGTAACAACATTCCCCATTCTTCCTGGTGCTCAGCACAGAGTTTGAAACACAAAAGAAGGAGGACCGATTAAATGTACTGAGGTGCAGTTCTTAATTGTGCTGGTGGTTCACGGGTAGACTGTCAAAACTCAGGATACTCTAAATATGTGCAATATATTGTATGTCAATGATACATCAATAAATCGTCCAAAACAAGACAGGTGCTCCTTTATACATCAAAAAGTGACCATCGGGAAGACAATGTGGAAGCTCAATTTATGCAACAGCACATCCCAGTAGTTTTTCATTCTTTGGGGAATTAACTCATTTTTAAAATATAGTATATTCCTCTCTCTTTTTTTTTAAGATAGAGAGGAACAGTGGTGGGGGTGGAAGAGAATGTTTTATTTAGTTTTTCATGTGGTTTTCGATGCTTCAACACTTGGTTGTATATATGGTGCTGAGGTTCGAACCTGCATCCTTGTGCACGCCAGGCAAGCACCATAACTGCTGAACCACCACCCCAGGCCATGGTATATTCTTTTCATTGGATGTTTGGTGCTTTAAACTCTTCTCAGTCATCCTCATAACTGAGCCATGAAGTAAGCTGCATTTGTGCTTCAAACACCATCGATGCACAGATGAGTCTCCACTTCGCATCTCCAGCCTGGTGTCCTCTACCCACACTCGCATAGAATTGCACAGGACGCTGCCCTCTCAACATGGCCCCTTCGGTGCGTGCTAAGCATCTCAAGCTAAGTGAGTCCTGACAGAATTTTGGATCCAGCTTCTCCCCTACACCATAGCTTCTCCCTCCCAGATAACAGCAACTCCATCTTTCCACCTGCCATTGTTTGGACTCCTCTTTATCTCACATCCCACATCCAGCACATCAGAAAAATCATGTTAGTTCTGTCTTTGAAATATCCAGAGTGCACATCATTAGCTATAAGGGAAATGCAAATCAAAACTTCAATGAGATACCACCTCACTCCTGCTAGAGTGGCAAAAATGAAAAATTCGAACAACAACAGATGCTGGAGGGGCTGTGGGAAAAGAGGAACACAGTCACACTGCTGGTGGGACTGCAAACTGGTTCAGCCACTATGGAAAGCAGTGTGGAGAATCCTCAAAAAATTAAGGATGGAACCACCTTATGACCCAGCTATCCCACTCCTGGGAATTTTCCCAAAAGAGTTAGAATCAGCATATTATAGTGACGTGGCTTCCTCAATGTTTATAGCAGCTCAATTTACTATAGCTAGATTATGGAACCAACCCAGATGCCCCTCACTCGATGAATGGATACAAAAACTTTGGAACTTATATACAATGGAATACTACTCGGCCATTAGAGAAGACGATACTATGGCTTTTGCAGCCAAATGGATGGAGATGGAAAGAATTATGCTAAGTGAAGTATCCCAATCTCAGAGACTCAAGGGCTGAATGGTATCTCTCATCTGTGGAAGCTAGAATACATGGGGAAGCAGTATGTTAGACTGCTAAGCTAATAATAACTTCAAACTGTATGAGATGACTCCCTACAATACCTGGAGGCATAGGGAAGGGGCGGCGGGGGGGAGGTAGGGTGTAGGAAGAACTCCTAGGAGACTGGAGGGTGGGAACATGGGGGAATCATCTCAGAAGGAGATCTCTGTCCTCCACAAGATATCCATTTAACTCAGGAGTTCTTCTGGGGGAAATAGCAATAGGGGGAACCCAAGCTGGGCATCCATGACATGGCATTAGCCCTGGATAACTAAGTATATATACATTGGTTCTTGAATGTTTGATAATGTTTTCCCCTCAACTGTATCTCTATATCCATCTAATAAAAATAAAAAGAAAAAAAATATGCAGAGTGGACACGGCTTTCATCATCATCACTTGCTGCAAAGCCTCCCAGTTGCACCCTGTTTACAGGGCCCACCTGCGGTCTTGCCCCACACAACACCCTCTGCACAGCTTCAGAGGGCCAGGGGCTCCACAGCTCCACGCCATCCCCAAAGCAGAAGCTTC
>PVKS010044579.1:0-14261 GCA_004027875.1 Aplodontia rufa | reverse complement strand
AACAAGAGTATTTTATCAATCACATGGTCCTTTTCTCCTACAGATTCTGGCTATGTATTTATTATTCTGAGAAGTCCTAGATTCACTGACCCAGCTATCAGTGTGTGTGTGTGTGTGTGTGTGTGTGTGTTTAAGAGAGGGGGACAGTGAGAGAAAGAGAGAGAGAGAGAATCAATTTTATTTAGTTTTTCATGTGGCTTTTGTTCCTCTGACACTTTGTTGTGTACGTGGTGCTGGGGTTCGAACCTGCGTCCTCATGCATGCCAGGCAAGCAAATACCGCTGAGCCACAGCTCCAGCCCAGCTATCAGCATTCAATCAAATATTTCCACCTCAAAGAAAGAAAAAAATAGGGCAAAAGTAAATATGAGAAGCCCAGAAATTCGAGCAGTCAGCCTGACAAAGAGAAAGTAGTATTGGACTGAAAGGGAAAGATAAAGTACATCTTTAGTGTTACCACACAATTGCTGAAATGCTGTCCTCCTCTTATTGAGACAAAAACAAAGGGGCTGGAGCACTGGCTCAGTGGTTATGGTGTTTGCCTGGCATGCACAAGGATACAGGTTCAAACCCCAGCACACGTACACAATGAAATGTAAAGCAACAAAGGCCACATGAAAAACTAAATAAAACTAATTATTTCTAACGGCCCCTCTCTCTTAAAAAAAAAAAAGAAAAAGAAAAAAGACAAGAACAAAAAGAGTATATTTGGAAAGCAGCAATAAAGTGAGATTTGGGGCAGGGAGCCAAGGTGGTCAGGTATACTCCGTGCTTACATGCACAGGAAATCTCTGCAAGTGAGCAGGGCATCCAGAGGCACGAGCAGAAACGAGAAGACCCTTATCTGTGTGGGGCAGAGGGGAAGGAATCTCACCCACAGCCCTGTTCACAGGTCACAGGCCGCTTCGGATTGTGCTCACAGTCGCTGAGGTGAGACATGAGGTTGTCAAGACGGACAACAGCACTACAGCCAAACACAGCGTTATCACAGGCAATCTGCAGCTTTGACAACATGTTCCGCATGATCCGAGGTACTGGGCGCAGATGGGCAACCGTCACAACGCTACGGTCCACTGGACACGTCTGCTGCTGAGAGAACCACTGGGTGATGCAGGCATTGCAGAAAGCATGCTCACAATGAGGTGCCTAGAAGGGAGAGAAGGGCAAAAGTGACACAAGGGAATTAGCAGGAGCTAAGAGCCTGCTACAAAACAATCAAGACTTTGAGAAGCTTCTAGGACCAGAGGTCCCTTGGGTAACAGCAAATTATAGATCTATTATAGGTGAGGCATTTCGGGGTCAGGCTCATTTCCTGCGTTCAAGAATACAAACAGGTTGGGGCTGGAGTGGTGGTTCAGTGGTTACAGCACTTGCCCGGCATGGGCAAGTATGGGAGTTCTAACCCCAGGACTACACACACAACGAAGTCTCCGAGCAACGAAAGCCACATGAAAAACTAAATAAAATTGGTTCTCTCTTTCTCTCTCTCTCACTGTCCCTTCTTTAAAAACAAAAAAAATACAAACAGGTTGTGAGACAAGACAAGCAAGTAAAAAGTTATATAACAATAAGAGATATGATTCCAGGACAATAGGTGATGACATAAGGCAGTCAATTATTGTCAGCTAGATTGCATACACAATAATTGCCAAAAAAAAGTCCAGAGCAGGGTGGGATCTTCCCATGAGGTCAATCACAGCAGATATTTATGAAATTAAATATGAATCTTGAAGAATGATTTAGATCACAGATGTAGAGAGGAGGGGGAAGAGATTTACAGGGCAAGAGATCAAGTAGAACAAAGGGCTAGAGTGGTGGCTCAGAGTTTGGAGCACTTACCTGGCATGCACGGGGACCCAGTACTACATACACAACTAAGTATCAGAGAAACAAAGTCCTGATGACAAAAATAAAATTGATTCTCTTTCTCTCTTAAAAAAAAAAAAAAAGTAGAACAAGAGGGGCTGGAGCAGTAGCTCAGCAGTACAGCTCTTGCCTGGCATGTGTGAGGACCCGGAGTCAAACCCCACCACCACATACACAAACTGAGTGGAGGGGGAAACAAATCAGATGAAGAAATAAAATTGATTTTCTCTTTCTCTCTCTCTTTTTTTTTTTAAAGACAGAAGGACAGTGAGAGAGAGAGAGAGAGAGAGAGAGAGAGAGAATCAATTTTATTGAGTTTTCCATATGGCTTTCATTGCTCTGACACTCAGTTGTGAACGTGGGTGCTGGGGTTTGAACCCAAGTACTTGCGCATGGCAGGCAAGCGCTACAACCGCCGAGCCACCGCTCCAGCCCCTCTTTCTCTCTTAAAAAAAAGAAAAAAGCAGACCACGATAGTCTTGTTGAGAGGCAAGAGGTAAGAGACCTCTGCATAGACCCAAGTTCTCATTTTATATAAGAGAGATGACCTGGGCTGAAGCGGTGGCTTAGCAGTTACGGTGCTCACCTGGCACGCCAAGAACCTGAGTTCAAACCCCAGCACCATGTACTCAATAAAGTCTCAGAGTAATGAAAGCCACATGAAAAACTAAATAAAACTGATTCTCTCTCACTGTCCCCTCTCTCTTAAAAAAAAAAAAAAAAAAAAAAGAGGGATGATCCAAGGAGTTGCCCTGAATCCCAATAACCACACCTACCTTTTTAAATAGGACAGGAGTTTTCTGTGAATGACTGAATATGTTTTCTAACTGGATTCCCTATTCCTACCTTGCCTCTCCCCAAAGAATTTTAATTATTTTTTTTAAAGAGAGAGGAACAGTGAGAGAGAGAGAGAGAGAGAATCAATTTTATTTAGTTTTTCATATGGCTTTTGTTGCTATGACAATTCGTTGAGTATGTGGTGCTGGGGTTTGAACCCACATCCTTGCGCATGCCAGGCAATCACTGTAACTGCTGAGCCATGGCTCCAGCCCCTAATTAGCTTATTTTGAGA
Source organism: Aplodontia rufa (assembly GCA_004027875.1). Lineage (NCBI taxonomy): Eukaryota > Metazoa > Chordata > Mammalia > Rodentia > Aplodontiidae > Aplodontia > Aplodontia rufa. The sequence continues at coordinate 11,324 of PVKS010044579.1, read as the reverse complement.
TGGGTCTCACCCAGGTTGGCCTTGAACTTGGAATTCTCCCACCTTGGCCTTCCCAGTAGCTGGACTTATCGGTAACCATTGCATCTGGTTACCTTGTCCCTTTGTAATCCACTCTACATTTAGCAGCCAGACTAATCATTTAAAAATGCAAACCAGACCATATCCTTCCCCTGCTTAAAAACTTGCAAAGGGGGCTTGGCGATAAAAGCACTTGCCTAGCATGTATGAGGCTCTGGGTTTAATACACGGCACACAGACAAAAAATTGTTTTTCAGTGATTTCCCATTGTACTTCTGAAAAATCTAAACTCCTACTCAGGAGCTTTAAAACTGCCCGATTTGGGCCTGTGCCTCTGACCTCTCACTTTGTGCCATGTTCCCAGCAATGTTCAGGCCATTTTTGGCTTTATTTCTGTTTGTTGACCACTCTAGCCCTTAGCCCTTGGACTTTGTGTGTGTGTGTGTGTGTGTGTATGTGTACATGCACGTGCGCACAACTGCATGCAAGCTGGAGCAGGGAGAGGGATAGAAAGAGAGATGGGAGAGGGAGAGATTGTAAAGACTGAACCCAGGGGCACTTTACCATTGAGCTATATCCCCATGCCTTCTTTTTAATTTGAGACAAGGTCTTGCAAAGTTGCTCTGGCTGGCCTCAAACTTGTGATCCTTCTGCCACAGACTCCTGAGTCTCTGGGATTACAGGTATGTGACACCACACCCACTGCCTGAAATTAATGGCTTTCCTCTAGATTCTAACACAAAAGTCCCTTATCATTCAGGTCTTGGGTCTTTGTCTTCATTCAACTATCACTTTTTTTTTTAATTAGTGCACTATAATTATACAGTAGTTAGGTTTTATTTATTTAGTTAGTTACAAGAGAGGGAAAGAATGAGAGAGAGAAGTAGAAAATCAATTTTATTTTTCTATCTGGTCTTTGTTTCTCAGACACTTAGTTTTATGTGGTGCTGGGGTTTGAACCTGGGTCCTTGCACAAGCCAGGTAAGCATTCCAACTGCCGAGTCACTGCTCTAGTCCCCTCCTGCTGCTTTTTTTTTTTTTTTAAGAAAGGGACAGTAGGGGTTGGGGATTTATCTCAGAGGCAGAGCGCTTGCCTAGCATGCGCAAGGTCCCGAGTTCGATCCTCAGCCCTGGAAAAAAAGAAAAAAGAAAGGGACAGTAAGAGAGAGAAAGAAAATCAATTTTATTGGTTTTTTCATGTGGCTTTTGCTGCTCTGACACTTCGTTGTATACATTTTGGTGCTGGGGTTCAAAGCCGTGTCCTTACACATGCCAGGCAAGTGCCACAACCACTGAGCCACCTCTCCAGCCCCTCCTCTCTTTATTTTTTATTGGTTTCTACATATACATAAAGGTAAAATTCCCTTTGGGACATTTACATATGAATATAACATGATTTTGTTAAATTCATTCCATATTTCTCCCCTTTCCCAAACTTCCTCGCGCCCTCTGTTCTCCACCTTCTACTCCACTGATCGTCCCCTAATATTTATTTTTTAAAGAGAGGGACAGTGAGTGAGAATGAATCAATTTTTTATTTAGTTTTCATTTGGCTTTTGTTGCTCCAACACCTTATTGTGTACTTGGTGCTGGGGTTCAAATCTGTGGACTCGTGCATGCAAAGCAAGGGCTGTAACTGCTGAGCCACCATTCCAGTCCCTTCCCCCCCATCCCACCCCCCACTGTCTTATCTTATTTTGCTTTAGCCATCATATGAGAGCAAACATTTGACCCTTGATTTTATGAATCCGGCTTATTTCACTTAGCTTGATGTTCTCCATTTCCATCCATTTACCAGCAAATGCCATTATTTCCTTCTTTTCTTCTCATGGCTGAGTAAAACTCCATTGCGTATATATACCCTATTTTCTTGATTCATTCATCTACTGATGGGCATCTGAGCTGATTCCATAATTTGGCTACTGTGAATTGCAACTACCACCTCTTTAATGACTATCCTAATCCACCATTGCTACAAAAGTGTACAGAATGAGCTACTTTGTATAATAAAAGTAGAGTGGCTCAGCTGCTGGGAGTGCTTGCCTGGCATGCACAAGCACCCAAGTTCAAACCACAGCAACACATATACAATGTTGGAGAAAGAAGCCAGATGAAAAAATAAATAAAACTGATTCTCTCTCTCTCCTCTCTCTCTCTATTAAAAAAAAAATGGGGGACTAGGTAGACAGGGGCAAGGACAGAATTGAAAGTTTTTACTGTATATCTTTTTTTTTGGTACCAGGAATTGAACTCAGGGTCTCACTGAGCCACATCCCCACCCTTTTTAATGCTTTATTTTGACATAGGCTCTCACTAAATAGCTTATGGCCTCACTTAGTTGCTCAGGCTGGCCTTTTTTTTGCAATCCTGGCTCAGCCTCTCAAGTCGCCAGGATTATGGCCATGCCCAGCCACCTTTTTATATTATTTTGACTTTTTTTTTCTTCAAGAGAGAGAGGGACAGTGAGAGAGAGAAAGAATCAACTTTATAATAGTTTTTCATGTGGTCTTCGTTGCTCTGACACTCTGTTATGTACGTGGTGCTGGGGTTTGAACCTAGGTCTTCTCCCACATGCCAGGCAAGCGCCGTAACTGCTGAGCCACCACCCTAGCCCCTTATTTTTGATTGCTTAACCATATAAATGTATTACCTATTAAAAAACTAGAGCTGGGGAAGTGGCTCAGTGGTAGAGCATTTGCTTGGCGTGCGCGAGGATCCGGGTTTGATCCCCAGTACCACATATACAACTAAGTGGAGAAAAAACAAAAAACAGATGAAAAATAAAAATTAACTCACTTTGTCTATCTAAAAATAATCAATCAACCAATCAAGAGCTGGAGATTTAGCTCAGTGGTAGGGGTATGCTTTGTATGCACAAGGCCCTGGGTTCTGTCCTGAGCACTAAAAAAAAAAAAAACAAAAAACAACAACAAACCCCGGCTGGGCACAGTGGCAAACACCTGTAATTGTAGTGACCCAGGGGGCTGAAGCAGGAGGACTGCAGTTAAGAGCAGCCAAGGCAACTTGGAGAGATTCCTGGCTGAAAATTAAAAATTAGAAGGGCAGGTAAGGTGCTCTCTGTAGGACAGCATCCCTGGTTTCAATCCCCAGTATTGCAAAACAAACAAAATATGGCATGGCAAAATCAGTAACCTTAGCAAGGGCCTTCATCCTTGGAAATGTACCTGGTATCACAAAGGCTGCCCACCCTGCTCCTCAGAAGGTAAACCTTAGAGGTGGATGGGTGGCTTCTGATTACCTCTCACCTCTTCCCAAGCGGCTTGCTTCATGTGACAGTACCAGAAAATAGACAGGCCCTGTCAGAGTGAGGAGGGAACGCGACACACCTCATGACCTCCTGACACTCAAAGGATAGCTAACTCCACACCCATTAAATATGCCTCTAATGGCAGTAGGCTGCAAACACCTAAAAAAGGGAGAGGTCAAGGGCTGGCTACTATTGGAATATAGTCTGAATTTTATTTAGTTCAAACATAAGTGCTTCTTTGGGTGGCTGGAGACTGGAGAGAGAGGAGTTATATATGCAGTTATACATGCAGCATATGGTGTCCTTGTTTGGAAAATGGGATTATCTCTAGTTGGCTGGGAATGGCCGAGGATTAATTGGTACTTACAGAATGAAGGTAATAAGGATAATGTAGGATGGTGTCCCATGAACACAACAGGTAAAGAATCACCTTACTCACTTTATGTGACTGGTAATCCTAAGCTTCTCCTCAAACTTGCCCCAAGATACAAGTGACTCTGGGCAAGGCTGGCAGAAAAATTGTACTCATGCTGGCAGCTTTCATATCAAACTGCAGAGTGAATGGCTGCACCAAAAGCTGATCTCTTCAATAGATCTCAGGAAAAAAAATCAGTAAATACAGTTCCCACTTCCTATGTGTTAATAGGTAAAAGAGACCAAAACGGAGACTAGCTGACTATCAGGAATACTATATCATCAAAATCTAGAGAACTTATCAGAGTCCAGAAGGTCAAACATGGAAAAGGATGGAACTAGTCAGTTCCTGCAGACAAAAGGCAGCTACGAAGCCAATGTCAAAGAAACAAACATTTGGGTTCAGAGGTACATATCTGTAATCTCAACTACTCAAGAGGCTGAAGCAGAAGGATCATAAATTTGAGGCCAGCCTCAACAATTCAATAAGACCCTGCCAAAAAATATTAAGGATGGGGATATAGCACTTGCCTAACATATGCAAAGCCCTAGATTCGATCCTTAGTACGACAAAAGAAAAGAAAAAACAAGCAACCAACCATTTTACAGCAGAAAAATCTCAGAGCAACCTCCCAAGAATATCTGAATCAGGGACTCTGTGGCATCCACCTCTGGACAGACTCTGGAAGGCCCCATTCTCCTTGTAACCACCACCACTACTCCTCTGTACCAAAACTCTGGTAAGGATGGGGGGGAGTAGAACACAGTGATTTCCCTATGGATTCCATTCCTCATGAATATTTTCTATCATTTCCAATGACACCTCTTGCCCTGTTAAACTTGCCAAGAGACCAACTCACCTGTACTGGCTCCTCCAAGACTCCACTGCAAATAGGGCAAATAAGGTCTTCATCAACATCCCCCTGGAAACGGGTTACATCATACCCCATGTCTCATCACTGAAACCCAGATCCTGGAAGGAACAACAGAAGAAAAAGGGGCCAGCTCAGAAAAACTCACCAGGGCTAGAGTGGTAACTCAGTGGTTGTAGAGGTTGCTTGGCATGCATAGGACCAGGGTGCAAACCCCAGCACCACATATGCAACTAAATATGAGAGAAACAAAGGACAGATGGAAAAATAAACAAAATTGATTCTCTCTCCTCTCCACTCTCCCTCTCTCTTAAATAAAAAAAGAAAAGAAAAAGTCACCAATATGTGGTGAAAATGAACTCATTGCCAAGATCAATTCATTTTTCTAATAAATATCTATTAAGAGTTTAAGGAGGGGGCTGGAGTGGTGGCTCAGCTGTTTCAGCACTTGCCTGGCAAGCACGAGGACCTGGGTTCAAACCCCAGCACCATGTACACAACTAAGTGTTGGAGCAACTAAGGCCATGTGAAAAACTCAATAAAGTTGCTTCTCTCTTTCTCTGTCTCTCACTGTCCCTCTCTCTCTCTCTTTTTTTTTTTTTAAAAAGAGTTTAAGGGGGACTGGAGCCATGGCTCAGTGGTTACGGTGCCTGCCTGGCATGCACAAATACATGGGTTCAAACCCCAGCACGATGTACACAATGAAGTATCAGAGCCATGAAAGCCACATGAAAAACTAAATAAAAATTCATTCTGTCTCTGTCCCTCTCTCTTTTTTTTTTCAGGGCTGAGGACCGAACTCAGGGCTTTGTGCGTGCTAGGCAAGCGCTCTGCCACTGAGCTAAATCCCCAACCCCTGTCCCTCTCTCTTTAAAAAAAAAAAAGTGTCTTAAGTAGGGGCCGGAGCAGTGGCTCAGAGGTTACCAGGCAGGTTCTTTCTCTCTCATTATCCCTCTCTCCCTTTGAGGAAAAAAAAAATCTATTCACCCACGTATAGTGGTGCATGCCTGTAATCTCAGTGGCTCAGAAGGCTGAGGCAAATGGATTGAAAATTTCAAAGCCAACCTCAGCAATTTAGCAAGGCCCTAAGCAATTTAGTAAGACCCTTTGGGCAGGGATGAGGCTCAATGGTTAAGTATCCCTGGTTTCAATCCCTGATACAATAATAAGTAAATAAACTCATGTTCCTTTTTCTTTTTTCTTTTTGAGAGAGTGAGAGAGAAAATCAATTTATTTTTTTCATCTGGTTTTTATTTCTCCTACACTTAGCTGTGCATGTGGTGCTGGGGTATGAACCCAGAACCTCACACATGCCAGGTAAGCACTCTACTGCTGAGCCACGGCTCCTGCCCCTCATGATCCTTTCTACATTCAATATAGTACTGAAGCCCAATTACTTACATAACAAATCAATAAAGTGGTCCTTTTTTGTTTTTCATACTGGGGACTGGATCCAGGTTTTTCAGGGTTTTTTTTTTTTTTTAATCCAGAGATTTTCTTTACCTCTAAGGAACATTTTAGCTCTTTCACTTTTCATTTTAGAACAGGGTCTTGCTAAGTTACCCAGAAAGGCCTCAAATTTGTAATACTCCAACCTCAGTCTCCCCAACTGCTGGGGTAACAGGAATGTCCACTGTGCCTGGCTAAATATCTGGTGTGTTTAAATGTAGCTTTAGGGCTATAGCAGCAACTCAATGGTTAAGGCACTTGCCTGGCATGAGCAAGGACATGGGTTCGAACTCCAGAAACACATACACATCAGAGTGTCAGAGCAACAAAAGCCACATGAAAAACTAAATAAAATTGATTCTCTTTCTCCCTCACTGTCCTTCTCTTTTTAAAAATAAATAAATGTTGCTTTAACTGGGTTCACAGTAATGAGGGTATAATGGACTCTCACTTATTTTGCCTATCTAGTATCCAATTTCCTTTACTTTTTGGAGGAGAGAATAAAATTTATTTGTTTTTCCATCTGGCCTTTGTTTCTCCGACACTTAGTTGCGTATGTGGTGCTAGGGTTCAAACTTGGGTCTTTGTGGGGTGGAGTGGTGGCTCAGCGGTTATGGCTCTTGCCTGGCATGTGCGAGTACATGGGTTCAAACCCCAGCACCATGTATACATCAAAGTTTCGGAGCAACAAAAGCTACATGAAAAACTAAATAAAGTTGATTCTGTCTTTCTCTCTGTCTCTCAGTGTCCCTCTCTCTCTTTAAAGAAAAACAAAAAACAAAAAACTTGGGTCTTTGCACATGCCAGACAAGCACTCCAACTGCTGAGGTACTGCTCTAGTACTAGTATCCCAATTTCTTTTCTTTCTTTTCTTAAACAGAGAGAGGGACAATGAGAGAGAGAAAGATAATCAATTTTAATTTTTCATGAGGCTTTTGTTGCTACGACGCTGTATTGTGTACATGGTGCTAGTGTTCAAACCCACATCCTTGCGCATGCCAGGCAAGTGCCACAACCGATGAGCAACCACTCCAGCCCCATATATATATATATTTTTTTTTTTAGAATCATACCATTGTTCCAATGGACATGTGGCTCAAACCAAGATGGTAAGACTGATGCCTAGGACTTTACGGGCACTACAAAAAGCTCCTTCCAGGGCTGGAGCAGTGGCTCAGTGGTTTGAGCACTTGCCTGGCATTCATGAGCACCTGTGTGCAAACCCTAGCACCATATACACAACTAAGTGTCAGAGGAAACAAAGGCCAGAAGAAAAAACAAATAAAACTGATTCTCTCTCTCCCACTCCCCCCATACCTCTTCCTTCCTTCCTTTTTTTTTTTTTTTAAGAGAGAGGGACAGTGAGAATAAGGGAGAGAGAGAGAAAGAGAGAGAGAAAGTCAATTTTATTTAGGCTTTCATGTGGCCTTATTGCTCTGACACTCTATTGTGTGCATGGTGCTGGGGTTCAAACCTGTTAACTTGTGCATGCTCGGCAAGCATCATAACTGCCAAGCCACCACTCTAGCCCCATTCTCTCTCTTTTTGTAAAAAAGAATCTCCTTCTGCTGAGTACAGTGGTACACTCATATAATCCCAGCAACTCAGGAGGCTGAGACAGGAGGATTGTGAGTTCAAACCCTGTCTCAGCAACTTAGCAAGGGCTTAAGCAATTTAGCAAGACCCTGTCTCAAAATAAAATATAAAAAGGACCAGGGATGTAAGCAAACCTTGCTTATAAGAATGAAACAGGAGGCCAGATGAGGTGTTGCACACCTGTAATCCCAGTGATTTGAGAGGCTGAGGCAGGAGGATCATAAATTCAAAGACAGCCTCAGCAACTTAGCGAGGCCTTAAGCAACTCAGCAAAGTAAAATATAAAATAAGCTGGGGATGTGGCTCAATGGTTAAGTGCCTTTGGGTTCTCTCCCTGGTACCCCTTCACCGCAAAAAAGAACAAAACTTAGGGTTGGTGATATAGCTCAATGGTATTTAAAAAAAAAAAAAAAGAGGGCTGTAGTGGTAGCTCAGTGGTTACAGCACTTGCTGGGCATGTGCAAGAACATGGGCTCAAACCCCAGCACCATGTACACAACGAAGTGTTGGAGCAACAAAAGCCACATAAAAAACTAAATAAGGGACTGGAGCGGTGGTGGCTCAGCGGTTTCAGTGCTTCCTGGCAAGCACGAGGACCCGAGTTCAAACCCCAGCACCCACGAACACATCTAAGTGTTGGAGCAACAAAGGCCATGTGAAAAACTAAAGTTGTTTCTCTCTTAAAAAAAAAAACTAAATAAAATTGATTCTTTCTCTCCACTGCCCCTCTCTCTTAAAAAAAAAAATTGAGGCTGTTGCTGATATAAAGAAAACAGAGTTGAGAAATCATTCAGATGAAGTAATTTTTATTATATTCATAATTTTCATAATATTCAGTAAAGCCCTGGATTTGGCCATGCCTGAGTACAATCACTTTTTTTTTTTTTTTTTTGGTACTGGGGATTGAACCCAGGGGATCGTTATCACCAAACTACATTCCCAGCCCTTTCTATTCCTTATATTCAGAGAATTTTATTTTTTCACCTCATTTTTGTTTTTCCTTCACTTAATTGTTTATGTGGTGCTGGAGATTGAACCCGGGTCACTGCACATGCAAGCAAGCATTCCACCTCTGAATTACCTCTCCAGCCCTATTCCTTATATTGAGACATGGTGTCACTAAGTTATAGAAGCAGGCCTTAAACTTGTAATCTTCCTACCTCAGTTGCCCAAATTGCTGGAATTACAGGCATGTACCACTGAGCAAGGCTAAATTTACATATTTTAATTTTTTTTTTTTTTTGGTATGGTGCTGGGGATGGAACCCAGGGCCTCACACTTGCTAGGCAAGTTCTCTACCACTGAGCACATCTATGCCCAACTACAATGTTCCAATGTCTTAATTTTTTATTTTGACAATTTCAGATTTGCAAAAATAGTACAAAAAATTTCCACATACCCTTCATCAAGATCTCCAAATGTTAATATTTTACATTTATTTCATAGCTCTCATATACACAGATTTTGAGGCAGTGTTTCATTAAGTAGCTTAGGGCCTTGCTAAATTGCTGAGGCTAGCTTTGAACTCGTGATTCTTCTAGCTCAGCCTCCCCAGCTGCTGGGATTACAGGTATGTGCCACCACACCTGGCTGATTATAATTTTTTTTTAAAAAATTTTTTCAGAGTAAATTTAGACTCAATAACCTTTTTATCCTTAAATACTTTACCATGTATTTTCTAAAAGGAACATTCTCTTACATTGGGATAGTAAACTTATCAAAGCAGGAACCTGCAATATTATCATCAGTAAACCTTATTCCAATTATTTAAAAAAAAAAAGAGGGGGGGGGATAGGAAGACAGAAAGAAAGAGAGAGGGAGAGAGGGAGGGAGAATGAATTAATTTTATTTATTTTTTCATCTGGACTTCGTTTCTCCGACATTTAGTTGTGTATGTTGTGCTGGGGATTGAACCCATCCTTGCACATGCCAGACAAGTGCTCCAACCACTGAGCCACTGCTCCAGCCCAATGATAATGTCTTAAGGAGGAAAATAAATTCTGAAAATTATCTTAATAGTTTTCATAATATACCACGTCCCCCCAAAAAAATTGCAAAAAAAACTTCCGCACTGATGGAGAAAGGGGATAGAAAGCCACCAGTGAGGGTTAAGAATTAAAGGTTCCCACCATAAAGCTAGGGTTCATATAACTCTGCAGAGATGTAGGTCAGAGTTCTTTTTAAATATGACCACCTCCCCCACCCTTAGTTGTTGGGAGGTTTTCCTACCTCTTCTTCCTTCCTGTACCTGTACCCTTTCTGGGGTGTGGCACTAAGTATATTAAGGAGAAATTTAGATTTCTAATCTAGTTAGGGTATTCTCAATTCCTCACCTATGAGAAACAAATATTGACACAATCTTGGAAGTCTCATCTCTGATTTGGCTGCTTTGAATTGTGCCCTAGGTAGATTCTAAATCTCATAGGCTAGGCTTGACTATTCCTTTAAATCTGAGACTCCCAACGCAGCTACAGACTGACACAGGGCCAGTCTAGTTATTATCCCAAGGGGTATGCCTCAGAAAAATTCAGCTGCTTACCACCCTGGGGCAGAAGGCTTAATAAAACTGAAACCACAAGGATCTCAAAGAGTCACAGCCAGTACACTGGAGCAGTGGCTCAGCAGTTAGAGTGCTTGCCTTGCAAGCACAAGAACCTGGGTTGAAATCCCAGCACCACATACACAAACAATAAGTGTTGGAGAAGCAAAGGCCAGATGAAAAAAAAAAATTAAACTGATTCTCTGTATCTCTCTCTCTCCTTCTATTAAAAAAAAAAAAAGTCACAGCAAGCACAACCAGTAATGCCAGGCCTTTGGGAGGCTGAAGCAAGAGAATTGCAGGTTCAAGACCAGAATCAGCAATTCAGAAAGGCTCGAAGTAAATTAGTGAGATGCTGTCTCAAAATAAAAAATAAAAAGGGCTGGTGATTTGGCTGGAGCAGTGTCTCAGCAGTTATGGCGCCTGCCTGGCATGCATGAGGACATGGTTCAAACCCCAGAACCAGGTATTCAACAGAGTGCTGGAACAATGAAAGCCACATGGAAAACTAAATAAAATGGATTTTCTCTTTCTTTCAATGTCCTGCTCTCTTTTGAAAAAAAGGGCAGATGGGGCTGGAGCGGTGGCTCAGCGGTTTTGGCGCTTGTCTGGCAAGCACGAGGACCTGGGTTCAAACCCCAGCACCACGTACAAAGTGTTGGAGCAACTAAAGCCATGTGAAAAGCTAAACAAAGTTGTTTCTCTCTTTCTCTGTCTCTCTCACTGTCCCTCTCTCTTTAAAAAATAAAAATAAATAAATAAATAAAAATTAAAAAGGGGGGAAGGGCTCGTAACTTAGCTTAATGGTAAAGTTCCCCTGGGTTAAATCCCGAGTCAAAAAAAAAGGCAGAGACAGGATTCCAAGTTTGAGGCTAGCCTCAACAACTTAGTGAGACTCTCAGTAACTCAGAAACAATTTGTCTCAAAATTTTAAAAAAGGACTGGGGATGGACTTCACTGGTAAAGTGCCATGGTTTCAACTCCCAGTATGAAAATTGCAAAAAAAAAAAAAAAAAGAGAGAGAGAGAGAGAGAGAAACCAACTTATAACCAGTGATCCAGTAATCACAACCACTGGAAAGTCTCCTGGATATTCTTTTTTTTTTTTTTTTTTTAAAGAAAGAGGGGACAGAGAGAGAGAGAGACAGAGAGAGAGAGAGAGAGAGAGA
>PVKS010044578.1:0-14258 GCA_004027875.1 Aplodontia rufa | reverse complement strand
TGGGGACTAGACCCTGGACAATGAGAAAGTTGGTCTAGTAGCATGAGTTAAATCCAGATAAGATGTAATGCTTTACAATCTAATACTTTTTTTAGAGTTATAGTGGGAAGGGGAAGGGAGGGATAAGGGAGGGTAATTGGGGGGGCACTCCTGGGGATAAATGCAATATCCAGAATATATACACATTTTATATTATTTTATTAAAATCTTGTAAGGTTGCTCAAAAATAAAAAAAAAAGAATATCTTTCTCCAAGCAAAGAAGTTTCCTAAGTTATAATTACAAATGCAGATATTAGGGAATATGAAATTAACAAACTGAACACAGAGAATTTTAAAATATTAATTCTTTGCTGTGGGTTTAAAAAAAAAGGGTTTAAAAAAGGGCTGTTGAGGTGGCTCAGCAGTTACAGTGCTTGCCTGGCATGCACCAGAACGCAGGTTTGACCCCAGCACCACTCAACACAATGAAGTGACAGAGCAACAAAAGCCACATGAAAAACGAAATGAATTTGATTCTCCCTTTCTCTCTCTCTCTCTCTCTCTCACTGTCCCTCTCTCTCTTAAAAAAATAACATTAATAAAGGTTAAATCCATTGACTCTGGCACAGCTCCATTCAATGATGTTTTTGCCTCACTGGGGCAGCTTTTAAGCAACTATAAATAGAGTGAGTTGAGAAATGATCTACCCTACCTGACTTCATACAACCGTACTCTTCTGTTAAAGGCCTGTTGTGAATTTCCCTGAGTCCCCTCCTCAGATGGTAGGTGTGTGTGTATTCATTGCTTCTCCTCAAACTGCCCCTTCATGTATTCCAGACTCAGGATCCAAAAGTCACCTTTTTCTGATTTTATTTGCTCCTCATTATCATATAACATTCTAATGCTATGCCTTATGCCTGGGATATACTTGCATTATAATTCACAAGTTCAGCATTTGTTAGAGTGGTTCTTTCAGGTTCCTCATTCTCCTTCCTGTTTCCATTACATGTGCTTCCCCTCACACTCCATGTCACACCAAACCATCAACATGGTGTCCCCGTCATCAGCACTTTCTGTGCAGAGCTGCTGAGCTGTGCACCTTGCAGAGATGCAAGTCATGCAGATTCAGGTCTTGACCTTGCCAGCAACTCCACCTCTGTTTTACCCTGTCTGTGGCTCCCAGGACCTTAGACACTTACCTGCAGGGGAGTCTCCCCAGGCCATTTATCTGTGGACCCAGATTCTAATTCCTGGCTCTGCTGCTGACCGTGAGAACTTTCATCACTCCATTCAACTCCTACACTGCTGCACTTCTATTTCCTAAACTATAAAAAGAAGTGATTAAACTAGATGACGTCTAACATCCCAGACAGTACTATAATCCCACAGCTTTCCAAACGAGGGCTTAGGTAGCCAGCCTGGAAGGTGGGTTCTCACATCCGGCAACATTCTCGCAGTCCCTTCTTTTTCCAGCTCTATTTTGCTTACGTGGCTCAGTGGTGCACTTCCTGGGATACTACGCCTTGCACTTACCATACTTTTCTGTGCTTGTTTGTCTTTTTCTCTTCTGTGGCCCCATATGGTAGGTTGTTATTAGCCATCTACTGGGTGAATAAAAAAAAGAATGAATATCTTCATCTTGCAAATATACAATCTGCCACATAGTCCTTAAAAGCCTGTGCATGCTGAAAGCTTAGAATCAGCATAAACCTTTTGTTGTGATTCTATATGCCAGATTATATGCAAAAAAATGTTGCCTTGTTAAACTTGTCCAACAAATAGCTATAGTCCACATTGGAGGAACAGGGAGGACATCAGTTGTTAGCGGGAGTTGAATCACTTGGTATGTAGAGTGAGAAGTTTAACTGCCCAGAGTCATGCAGACGAGGAAGAAGCAGAGATTGGGTAGAGGCAGAGAGCATCACTGGTGAGACGGTTTTAGATCGGACTTGATGTGGGGGGACCCTGCTTTGGCGTGTCTTGCTAGGAAACAACAGATTACAACCCCAGTCATCAGTGTGAAATCTCTGACGAATCACCGGGCAGCCAGGTAGGCTTTGTTCTTTAATAAGGTCCATTTCCTATTATTAGGTAAGCTTTGTTCTTTAATAAACTCTATTTCCTCTTATTAGCAACAATTATGTTAACTTTATAAAGCTCCATTTTCCTCAAAGCTTCCCTCCTCCAATTCCATTTATACTCAACTAATGATCTATCTTCTATTTTTGAGAGATAATCAATGCTGAACATGAAAAATTCCTTCATTTCCTGCTACCAAATCTGTAAATTTGCTTTCTTCAGAATTCTTTTTCAGTAGTGTCTTCAGTGCACCCATGTGTCCCCACATGGTGTGTAGGAATCCAAACAAGGTACAGAGTGCACCCCCGGAGAGAGGCTATTGACTTGGTGTCAAGTCCAGGGCTACAGAGAAGAGAGCACTCACACATGGCACTGGCACAGAGTCCAGCTTCATGAAGAGAGAGGGGCATGAAATCGGGTGTCCTGGGACTGAAGAGGTGGCTCAGTGGTAAAATGTTTGCCTGACGTGTGTGCAATCCTGGCTTTGATATTCAATACCACATACGGGAAAAATAAAAACAAAAAAATAAAAAATAAAATCATAAAGGAAAAACAAAAACCAGATTTAAAAAAATTAACTCTCTCTCACTCTTCTTTTTTTTAAAATCGTCCTGTTTAAGGAACAGTGCCGTGTATGATTTCAGAGTCCATACAGGAGTATGAGGGCATCTGAACAGGACTACACAGGCTTCTGCAGAGGGCCCCTTGGTGCCAGTTATTAAAGCCAGAGAACAGGAGAAGGAATTTGTGTGCACATGGTAACAGGCCATGGAAGAATATCAGAGCCCAAGTAAGATGGAAAATGCAAAGCTTCGGAGGTGGGGCATGGGATGTCACAGCCTGAGCAGTTTGCAGCAAATAATGCCATGGGATTAGCTCAGGATGGATGGGAAGAGTATCTGTGTGAAATAGGTGGTGACCTATGGCAGTAGTCAGAGCCTGAGGATGACATTCAAGAATGCAGAAAGCTAAGCATGGGGTATCAGGGCCAGAGCAGAATGAGGAGAGTGACTACAGAGAGGGGGAGTGTAGTATAGAGCCCAAGGGTCATGAAAGAGGTCTGAGGGTGAAATAATAGCTGTGCGTTAAAACAACACAACTAATGCTGACAGTCTTTGTGGCTATGTAGAAGAAGCCCTTTAAAAAAAATTAACCCCAAAGGTTTTTTTTGTTTTTTGTTTTTTTTTTTTACTGGGGATTGGACCTATGGGTGTTTAAACTCTGAGTGACATACCCAGTCCATTATTCCATTATTCTTTTCCTTCCTTCCTTTCTATTTTTTTCTTTGAAACACGGCCTTGTTAAATTGCTGAGATTTGTAATCCTTCTGCCTCAGTCTCCCAAGATGACAGGTGTGCACCACTGTTCCCGGCAATCCCAAAGGTGGTTTTGTTTTTTGTTTTTGTTTTTGTTTTTAAAGAGAGAGGGACAGTGAGTGAGAGAGAGAGAATCAAAATTTATTTAGTTTTTCATTCTCGTTGCTCCAAGACTTTGTTGTGTACGTGGTGCTGGGGTTTGAACACATGTCCTTGAGCATGCTGGGCAAGTGCCATAACCACTGAGCTATTGCTCCAACCCCAATCCCAAAGGTTTTAATGGTAATTTTACATCAAATCAGGAACTTACTCTCAAATGGATGGAGAAAAGATTTCTTTGTAGCTTTTGGTTGCAACTTTTGTGGTCTAACTTTAATATTATTTCAAAACTTTATATATATATAAACACTCATACAAACACACACACACATATATATATCTTTTAAATGCTGCAGATAAATAAATTAAAATAAAAAGACTATATATTAAGAAATTGTATGACACTGATTCCCTCCTAAATGTAAGACTATCTTAAATAAATAAAAATTGAATAAAAAAAAAGAAATGGCAAGAATGTGAATCAAATGGAATATTCACACACTGCTGGTGGGAGTGTAACCTGGTATAAGTGAAGCAGGAGTTTTGAGGTGAGGCTGGATTCTCTGCTTCCACTGGTGAATGGAGTTTGGGCTGATTGCATATTTCTGTGGCCAAAATAACCCATTTTTAGTGTTTGCAGCTATTCCCAGTTAAGGGTGGCTGCAGATTCTGTAGCCATAATAGTGTCAGCAGCTACCCAGTTAAGAGTTGGGTTTCTCCGTGCTACGGTTGAGTGGTGCATTGCAGCTCTTAGTGTGAAAGCACTCCCCGGGAACTCGGCAGCAATCTTCTGGATTCTTGTTTCAAATTTGAATAAAATCCATGGACAATCACAGAAGGGAAGAGTAAAAGAAGGAGAATTCACTTAAAGAAGGAGAGTAAAGTCTTTGCAAAGCAGAGTGGTACCTGGAAGCAGGATCCTGTGGTAGATGCTGGGCTGGGGTTTATATTGGTTTTGGATATGAGCATTAATCAAGATTTATGTAAAGCAGGCATTAAGGAAAGCACCAGCATCATTGGTGCTTTCAATGTAAAACAGATAGCAAATTTTCCCTAGTTCCCATCTGCGTTCACCCCCACTTTAGTTTTCTCACCTCTGGAAAAAGAGAGTTGCTCTAACAGGTGAGTCTCATGGTTTTTTGCTTTTGAAGGCCCTGAGCATGACCATTTAATCTCTCTCTACCAGTTCGCTTCCAGTTGTGGTTGAATGGGGACCATCGTCTGGACTACCTAGCCATTTTACTATCTATCCTCATCTCATTCATAAGCAATTGGAAACCTTCATCGTGTATCTTCTAAAGATCTAATATAAATGCACTTTATGAACCAGCAAACTCATTCCTATTTGTTTAATAGAGACGTAAACATCTTGAAAATTTTGGGTATTTGAAAGGAACTATCCATCACATTCCTCAGCATATACCCATATAAGGCTTTTGTTTAAAGGCAAAAGATATGGTGCAGGGGCTGAAGCGGTGGCTTGGCAGTAATGGTGCTTGCCTGGCATGCACAAGAACATGAGTTCGAGTCCCAGTGCCAGGTACACAACGAAGTCTCGAAGCAATGAAAGCCATGTGAAAAACTAAATAAAACTGATTCTCTCTTTCTCTCTCTCTCTCTCATTGTTCCTCTCTCTTTCTCTCTCTCTCTCTTTAAAGATATGGTGCACTAAGTTGAAAGAGGGTACAGATAAGCATTGGGGATCTAAAGGCCCTTCCACATGCAGTATCCACAGAGGTCCCATTATTCACACACTCAGTGTTCCGTCCCTAGATTGGACTGTCCTGATTTGTGGTAGGGCCCTTACTTTCAGGAGAACTGAGAGGAGAAACCCTCAGTTAGCCTTTAATGTCCCCTTGATCATGTCCTCAGCAAGGATTGTCAAACCAGGTAGACCAGGTACAAACTATTAGGTAGTAGCTAGCAATGAGCAGTGAAATGCTTGACAAGGCCACAGGTTTAGTCTTAAAGTTTGCTTTAAGCTACTGCCAAGGCAGATAAGCTATGGAAAAAATATTAGTACACAAATGTTGAGGGTAAACAAAGGCAAAAGAGGGAGAATGTCTCAAGAACAAATGATCTATGGGACTATCTCTTCATAGGACCCATAAAAATTGAGATAAACCTAAAAGCTACTGGTGCCAGGTGTCTCCTACTAGCTTAGAAGGGGAATTCTTTAACAATGCAGGTACACTGAAAGAACTTTTGACCTCTATTGACCCCAATGCCCACATTAACATAGGAGTGACTTGTAGATGAAGCCCCCCTACATAGGATGGCCACCATGACAGTTCTGCAGAGGACCAACTAAGGTCAAAAACTCCACCATCCACCGTGAAGGAGGAGTTGAACACCTGATTGGTGAAGGTTGCTGAAGGTGGACCCCAGTTTTCAAGTCAACCATCAAACAGTAATAAATTTGGAGACAGCATTTTCTCCTTGGTGTTCTCTGCTCAGAGTTGGCCCACTCTCTCTTGAGAGTGCTCTCTGCTTGAACCTTACTCTGCTTTTACTTTACTTTCACCTTTCTTTCACTTATAATAAAATTCTCCTGCATGACTTTTTGTGTCTGACTTTAAATTTTCTTTCATTAGAACACAAGAACCGAAGATTAGAGTTTCAGCTTCCTGATTTCCTGTGAAACAAACCATCAGTAAGAACAATCAAGTCTGCTGGTCACTAGGGCAGGGGTGGTGGTGGTACATTTCTCAATTTAAAATATATATTATGTATCTCATTACAATTATGTTGGCCAGAAGTCAAAAATCCAGATACCCAGGTTTCCCTAGAGATGAAGGTAGAGCTTTTCCTGTCCAAATGTAAACACACATATATTTCCTATTTTTAAAAAAGGATAAGGATATTTAAAGCATCATGTTCATAATAACCAAAAACTGAAACTAACCCAAATATCCATGGAGAGGATAAAGGAAAAACAAACTGTGGCTTATTTGTGGAAGGAATGCTATGAGACAATGAGTAAATATGTATCATTGTTATGTAAAACAACCTAAATTAATACCATGAATAATGTGCCAATGAGGCTCAATTTACATAAAGTTCTGAAACAATGCAAAACTAATCTTTTATATGAAAAATCAAGATATTAGTTAGTTCTGGGAAAGAGGGAGACTAGTCACTGACATTGAATGAAATAACAGTTGCTAGTTGTGTTATTTCCTGACTTGACTGATAGTTAAATGCTTTTTCTATGTTGCCCTTAGATATACATATGTATGCAATATTTCAATAAAAAGGATTTAAAAAATTTTATGTATATAACGCATGCACACACATTCACGCACACAAACACTTAGAAGTTATACCTGTGTTTCCTTATTCTACCTTTCAATGTTTTTTTCTACTATTTCTCACTTCACCTTTTTTATCCCCCAGTGACTCTCTTTAGGCAGATATTACAACTTACGAATTTAATTTCTACATCATTTACTTTTCCTTTACATTTTCTTCTAAAATTTATTTGGGGTAAGAGCTAACTGAGGTTGGTCTTCTAAAATGCTAATTCATACAAAGGCATAGTACATTTATGTGGACAGCACTGGACTGTTACTTTAAAAAGTAAGACAGATATTCGTCTTGCAGTATTTAGGTGCTATACTGTAAAGGAATATAAAATGAAAATAGTGTCATTCATACAGTATGAGAGCTTTAAAATATCTCTACATGCATATGCCATCACTGTGTCTTGAAGAGACTGCAGTCATATGTATTTCTAGAAATCTATTTGTTGGTTGGGTGCATTTAGTTACAAGTAACAAAAGAATTACTAATCACAACTTAAGTATAAAGTAAATCAATTTTCTATACAAGACTTACAGAAATGTAAGTTACCAGGTTTCCTGCAATAGATCAACTATGCCATAAAGTACTTGACTTCTATCTTTCTGCTCTGCTATCCTCAGCAGGTTTGATTTTCATCCTATGAAATTCTTCACAGTTATGAAGTCACTACCACAACTCCAATAATTATGACTTTAAGAAATATAAAGAAAAAAATGTTTATATTTTTGTCATCATTTTCATCAGAGATTAAAATTCTATTAGTAAAATCCCTTCCTTGGCATTCTTTCTAAACATAGTCTACTAGCTAGACTGAGCTCCAGTGTTTATATCTAAATGAATCATAAGCAAAAGAGAATTACATTTGTATTGGTCAGCTTTTGCTCCAATAATGCTTAACACACTTGCCAGCAAGCCAATGACCTGAAATAGCAAACATTTATTTTTTAGTCATGAGTAGGATGGATTAATGGCAGCAGGTCTACACCAGACAATAGGTGAAGCTCGGGGTCCTCCATGAATCCCTCATTTTGAAATTCAAAATGAAGGGCAGAGGTAATCTGGGGCATATGATTTTCATAACACTCTGCAGGAGAGCAAGAGAGAAGCAGAAATGCATGGTAATTCTTAAAAGTTCTGCTTAGAATAAGCACATTGAAAATTCTACCCACATTCTCTTGGATAATATAATCATATAGTCAAGCCTAAAACCAATCAGGCAAATACTCTTTCCTTGTTGAAGCATGGGAAGGGGTTCAGAGGGAACAAAGACAAATGAACAAATAATACAATATATCACAACATCAATGGCTTTGACCAGTCATGGCTCATCTGAGATTGAGAGAGGAAGGCATGTTCTGTGAAGTTGTTGCAAAAATACAGACATGAACAAACTATGTTGTAAAGAACACAAGGGATAAAGCAGGGAAATAAGAGATTGTGGCTACTGAGTACACATTGATAGTATCCATCCACATCAACCTTATAGCTATGGTTACCTTGATCAGTATGCCTGGGTTAAAGAGAGATTAGACAGGGACCATTGTGGGACAAGAATAAAACTGTCCTGTGTTGACATCTCACTATTTAAACATTTCAGTTCAGCAGTTTGGAAAGCAACATTGTCTTCCAGAAATCATTCTGCCTTATTTCAAAATGGCTGAAATTTCATGTACATGGGAATTAATTTCACAGTACAGTCAAGCATTGCTTAACAATAATGATGCTTTCTGAGACATCATGATTAGGTATTCATTATTGTGTAAAGTGTACTTATAAAAACTAAGCTACAACTTCACTAGGTGACATAAACTTACAGGACCACTATCATGCAGGTGGTCCACCATTAGCCAAAACTTTGTTATGTGGAACTCAGACAATCCTGAAATCTAGGGAGAACAACTCCTGGTTGTCTTATCTGCAGGACAGCAATCTTTTCCTGTTCTAATTCTGCCGCATAACCGGCATAGACTGTTCTTGATGTTACTATCATGGGCAAGTGATGCAGGAAGAGAAATATTGCTGATCTGTGAAATTGGACAATGCACTAAATCTGTCTTGGTACTTAAACCAGACTAAGTACCATGTTTAATTGAGTTTATGCAATGACATCTTGTTCAGGGCAAGGATCAGTATGGAAGAGAAACTATGATGGATGCTAAATTAAATGCCCAAGTTAAAGCTAAATTGTTATACATAAAAATCAGTAATTTCAGAACCATGTCTCAAATGAATCACAAATTAACCTCTTTGAACATACTGTAGGAAATATTTTATATGACATTATATGGCATTAATTTTAAAAACCTAATTTGACTTCTTGCCAATTGTATGTATTAAAAATCATAACTGGAAACTTTCTCTCTTGGCATTTCCTGACATTTTTTTCTTAGTGCTGAGTTAATGAAGGGCTTCAAAGCTAAAATCATGAAATTCAGAGCTTACACAATTGTTAATATCCAAATCTTAGAGTTTGGCAACTGTAGCATATCTAAAGACACAAAATCTACCTTCTCAAATTTCATGGAAGCTCTAGGTTGCAAATACAAATCTAATGTCAAGTATTCTACCAGGCACAATTTTCATAAAAGTAGTTTAAATAGCTATTTTAATTTGTAGACCAGACTTTGTACTCCTGAAATCTAAGACTAATGAGTCACTTTCTCAAAGAATTGCCTTTTCTAAATAAGCAAGGTCTTTTGCACTGACCCAGGACTCTGAGTTATAGCTGAAAGACTAATTATACCAATATTATAATGGGCACATCTACAACAGTACAAAAGAATATTTTCCCTATCTCCAAACTCTGATGCTTAATCAGATGAAATCTAATTTATTCATTTGGAATATTCTTAATGTTTTTCTTTGAACTGCTGAAGGAATGGATTTTAAGAATATGGAAAATCCATATTTTTACTTTTTATTCTATATATGTGTAAATTATTTACATGTGAATTTCAAAACCGAATTTCTCCCTTGGTAATTTGATTTGACAGAAAATTAGAACAAATCATTATAAGCAGAATGCTTTCAATTAAGATTTAATTAATTAAATGTGCAAATGCAGAATACATTTGGATATGCAGTTAGATGACTGATTATACAGGATATCTAATTTTACTGTTAAATTTCCTGCCACACCTCTGGTCTTGGACATTACCTCTGGAGGAAGTGCGTCCAGCAGCCTAATGTCTTCTGCAGTGATTCTATGATCCTGTCATCGTTGCTGTTTCAGAGAGTGATCAGAGAAACATGTATGGGGAGCTTTCTTCTTGCCTTCCTTCTTATTTTTCATCAAGCCTTTTGCTGATTTTTAAATAAGTTATATACACTCTGGCAAACTATGGAAGGCCCTTCCTACTCAGTTTTACAGGGAATAATCCAAATGTGAATTATGT
Organism: Aplodontia rufa; assembly: GCA_004027875.1. NCBI lineage: Eukaryota > Metazoa > Chordata > Mammalia > Rodentia > Aplodontiidae > Aplodontia > Aplodontia rufa. The sequence continues at coordinate 4,086 of PVKS010044578.1, read as the reverse complement.
GAAAAGGTACTGAATGTGAATATTTTATTTAGGGATTACTTAATTGTGCATTTCAAATTGTCTTTAAGTTATAAACACCAATTTTTGAAATCTATACTCTGCTGGTGGTGTTTATGGATTAGTTATATCCTCAAACTTACCAGGTCATTTTAATTTTACTGTCTCAGAGGTGGAAGATGTGATTCAGGAAGCTTGAAATTCGTATGTGTTAATGTTGCTCTAAAAAAAGAGGAGGTTCTCATCATGTAATTAAAGCAACTTATAGGTCCAAATATTAGCTATGGCCAATATTTCTTCTCCAGATCTGACATTGTTTTAAGCTGCCTTAGTATTTGAAAATTCTGTAAAATGTTTTCAAAGATTCCAGAAGGTGAGCAATTAATGAATGAGTAAAGAATTAATGAACATGAAAAGCATTTGTTGAATATCTACTACACACCAGACAGGGTGCTAGGTATTTTCATGCATTGTCCCTATGTATAACAGTAATGAATCTCTCATCTCTCAGCCCTAAGCCAACACTGTTGTGTCCTTTTCTGCAGTGAGGAATCTTGAAATCCACAGCTATCTTTCCTTAAGAACCTTGGGTTGAGAATTCTGTTAAAAATAATTTTTTAAAATTTTTATTCAATAAACATGGTCTTACAATTAGAAGGGATTCATTGTCAAATAATCAAGAACAAAAGTGTAATGACAGAACAAGCCAAGGCTGGTGCCAGTCCATGGTTTACCGCCCTTGGGTTCCCCATGGTTCCATGTTTCCCCTGCTTAACACCCAAGTTAATTGGACTTCTCCTGGAAGTCAAAGGTTCCCCTCTGATTAGATAGATTCCCTTATACCACCTCCCTCTATTTTCCTTCATGTCCTTCCTATTCCCTTTCCCCCTCACTGCCCCCTCCCTATATCCCCCAGGAACCTAGGCAAGGTTCCCCATGATCGTGTAAAAAATTCATACATATTGATATAATTGTTAGGTTAGCCATGTATCATACTGTTTCCGCTTGTATTCTGGCTTCCACAAATGAGAGAAAGCATTCAGCCCTTGAGTCTCTGAGTTTGGGATACTTCACTTAGCAAATTTTTTTCCATCTCTATCCATTTGGCTGCAAATGCCAAAATATCCTTTTCTCTAATACCCGAGTAGTATTCAATTGTATATATGTACCAAAGTTTTTGAATCCACTCGTTGAGTGAGGGCATCTGGGTTGGATCCATAATTTACCTATAGTAAATTGAGCTGCTATAAATATTGAAGAAGCAGTATCTCTATAATATGCCAATACTAGCTCTTTTAGGAAAATACCCAGGAGTGGGAGTTTTTTGAGGAGTCTCCATACTGCTTTCCAGAGTGGCTCTACCAGTTTGCAGTCCCATCAGCAATGTCACAGTGTTCCTCTTTTCCCACAGCCCCTCCCACATTTGTCATTGTTTGTATTCTTCATTTTTGCCACTCTAACCAGAGTGAGATGGAATCTCAGTGAAGATCTGATTTGCAATTCTCTTATTGCCGGTGATGTAGAGCATTTTCTCCTGTTTATGGGCTTTTTGGACTTCCTCCATTGAGAAGCTTCTTTTTAGTTGCATAGCCCATTTATTAATTGGATTATTTGTGATTTTGGTATTTAGTTTTTGACTTCTTTGTATTTTCTGGATATTAGCCCTCTGTCTGAGGCATAGCAGGGAAAGATTTTCTCCCATTATGTAGGGTCTCTCTTGACCCTCTTGACTAAATCTTTAGATGTGCAAAAGCTTTTTTCGTTTAATTGCATCCCATGGATTTATTCTTGACTTTAGTGCTTGTGCCATGGGAGTCCTGTTAAGGAAGGCTGTGCAGACCCCTATGTCATGTAATGTTGATCATACTACTTTTTCAAGCAATTATAGTGTTTCTGGTTTAATATCCAGATGCTTGCATTTTTATTTAAATTTTGTGCAGGGTGAAAGGTAAGGATTCAATTTCAGTTGTCTACATATGGCTGTCCAATTTGTCCAACACCATTTGTTGAACAGGCCATCATTCTTCCACACTATGCTTTCCCCCCTTTTATCAAATATCATATAGTTAAAGGTATGAGGGTTCATCTCAGAATCCTCTGTTCTATTCCATTAGTCTTCGATTCTGTTTTGATACCAATACCATGCTGTTTTTGTTACTATAGCCTTGTAGTATAATTTCAGGTCCAGAATTGAGATGCCTCCTGCCTCATCCTTCTTGCTGAGTAATTTTTTGGCTATTCTGGGTCTTCTGTTATTCCTTACAAATTTGAGCATTGCTTTTTCTATACCTGTGAAGAACGACTTTGGTAACTTGATAGGGATTGCATTAAATCTGTATAGGGCTTTGAGTAAAATGGACATTTTGATGATATTGACTCTACCTAACCAGGAACATGGAATGTTTTTCCATCTACTCTGATCTTCTATAACTTCTGTTTTAAAGTTTGATAGTTTTCATTGTATAGGTCCTTGATATCCTTTGTAAGATTTATGTCCAAGTATTTTGTTTTTTTAGAGGAGGTGGTGAAAGGGACAGATTTCCTGATCTCTTCTTCAGTGGTCTTATTGCTGGAGTATGGGAAAGCTAATGATTTATTGGGGTTAATCTTATAACCAGCCACTTTGTGGAAATCGTTTAAAAGCTATAGAAGTCTTCTGGTGGAGCTTATAGGATCTTCTAGGTAGAGGATCATGTCATCAGCAAATAGAGACAACTTGACTTCTTCTTTTCCTATTCAAATTCCTTTGATTTCCTTCTCTTGTGTGATAGCTCTGGCAAGGGTTTCAAGGACTATATTGAATAATAGTGGTGAAAGTAGACAGTCTATCTTATTCCTGAATTCATTGGAAATGCTTTCAGTCTTTCTCCACTGAGCATAATGTTGGCTATGGATCTGTCATAAATGGATCTGACATAGTTAAAATATTTTCCCTTGATCCCTATCCTCTCCAGGCTTTTGATCATAAAAGGATGATGAATTTTATCAAAGGCCTTTTCTGCATCGATTGAGATGATTATATGACTTTTATTTTTAATTCTGTTTAAGTGGTGAATTACATTTATTGATTTGTGAATGTTGAACCAGCCCTATTTTCCTGGAATGAAGACCACTTTATCACGAAGTATTATCTTTTCGCTGTACTTTTGAATCTGATTAGCTAGAATTTTATGAAGGATTTTTGCATCTATGTTCATCAGGAAAATTGGTCTATAGTCTTCTTTTCTTGATGAGTCATTGTTAGATTGCTATCAGTATTAGATTTGGTATCAGTGTTATATTTGCTTCACAAAAAGTATTTGGTAGTGCTCCAACCCTTTCAATTTCATCAAAAAGCTTATAAGGGATTGGTCTTAATTCTTCTGTAAAAATTTGATAGAATTCTGCTGTGAATCCATCAGGTCCAGGACTTTTTTTTTGAAGGCCTTTGATTGCTGCTTGAATTTCAGAAGCTGAGATAGGTTGGTTTAGATTTTCAATGTCTTCCACTGTTAATCTGGGGGTGTTGTATGTGGCCAACTATCTGTTCATATCTTCCAGATTATCAAAGTTGGCAGAGTATAAATTTTCAAAATAAGTTCTGATAACCTTCCGGGATTTGATTGAGTCTGTGGTGACATCTCCATTTTCATCTTTGATTTTGTTGATTTGTTTCATTTCAGTCTTCTTTTTGGTGAGGTTGGCAAGGGGTCTGTCAATCATTTATTTTTTCAAAGAACCAACTCTTTGTTTTGTTGATAGTTTGTATTGTTTTTTTGATCTCAATTTCATTGATTTCAGCTTTGTCTTCTATTAGCTTTGGATTAGATTGTTCCTCTTTTTGTAGGAGTTTGAGTTAGAGCATAATCAGGAATACAGTCCCTTTCAAAATAGCTTCGAAAAAAATAAAATACTTGGGAATTAATCTAACAAGGGAAACCAAAAATCTCTTCAATGAGAATTACCGAACATTGAAGAACGAAATCCAAGATGACCTAAGAAGATGGAAGGATATCCCTTGCTCTTGGATAGGCAGAATTAATATAATAAAAATGGCCATTCTACCAAAAGCTTTATATAGATTTAATGCTATCCCTATAAAGATACCTA
>PVKS010044577.1:0-14258 GCA_004027875.1 Aplodontia rufa | reverse complement strand
TCCCCCATCTTCCCAATCACCAGACTCCTATGAGTTCTTCATATACCCTCCCCCCTCCCCATCCCCTTCCCTACACCTCCAAGTATCCTAGGGAGCTTTCCCCCTGTTGCACTGAAAGTCATTCAATTTGAGGTTTTGTTAGGTCAGCCGTCTGTCCTACTGCTTCAACATAAATTCTAGTATCAACAGATGAGAGAAAACATTCGGCCCTTGAATCTCTGAGCTTGGGAGACTTCACTAAGCATAATTCTGTCCATCTCCATCCATTTGATTTCGAAAGCTATAATATCGTCCTCTCTAACGGCCAAGTAGTATTCCATTGTATATATGTACCAAAGCTTTTGTATCCACTCATCAAGTGAGGGGCATCTGGGTTGGTTCTATAATCTAGCTATAGTAAGTTGAGCTGCTATAAACATTGATGAAGACACATCGCTATAATACGCTGATTCTAAATCTTTTGGGAAAATTCCCAGGAGTGGGATAGCTGGGTCATAAGGTGGTTCCATCCTTAATTTTTTGAGGATTCTCCACACTGCTTTCCATATTGGCTGAACCAGTTTGCAGTCCCACCAGCAATGTAATAGTGTTCCTCTTTTCCCACAGCCCCTCCAGCATCTGTCGTTGTTTGTATTTTTCATTTTTGCCACTCTTAACAGGAGTGAGGTGGTATATCTCATTGAAGTTTTGATTTGCATCTCCCTTATACGCTTAGGTGTTCTTGCTTTATTTTATTTTTCCTTTTTGGCTTACCTAGCATGCCCATCTACATATGAAAGCTAAAAGCTGTTTAAAGATTGAGTCAGTTCAACCCCATCTGGATGAGCTGAGGAAGCTGGCGGGACCCGTTTGTCAATCATACCATTTTTCTCTGAAACCACTTGTGAGGCTGAGTAATAATCCCCAGATGGAAGTCATTAAAGTTTAATTTGTATGCATATGTGACATCTTGCTTTTCAAAATCTTTTTGACTTCATTCTTTCTATTACTGAAACTAATTGATATATATGAGAAATAACTAATTAAAATGAGTGTAAAGCAGTTTCATCAAATATAAAACATGCCATAAAATGCTAATAAAACTATAAAAATATATAGAAAAATATGTCAATTACAAAATTAACTTCAGATGGGGAAGCAAATATCATTTATCCTTCACAATGCCAAAATAAATTACTTGTTTGGCATCTAAATGCCTTTTTGCTTAATATTAATACCATCTCCAGAATAATAGTTGTCTTTCCTACATAATGCTATCTTGAATGAGATTTTTGAAGATAATTATTCAAGTTGTACAGTAAATTAAAAGAAAAACAATTCCAAATAGCTATTTGCTAGAAACATATCTTGGTTTTGATTTAAAAGTGACTGCTTAGCAAATCATGTAAGAATGGAAGTTTCTTGTCTTCACAAGTGACTGAGAACTGAGTGGTGTAGATGGGAGAGGATAAAGGAAAGAAGAGAAAAACCTTATAATGAATAAGTTTGGGTAGGACTGAGGCTGCCAGATGGCTCTGGCCATGAAGAATCAGAGGAGGCAGGCTCAGGGAGGCCATGGTCACTCCTGGGAAGGCCGGGAGGTACCATTTATGTATAGACACCAAAGAAATCAGTTGCTTTGTTTCTGCACATCCCAGGAAACTTTAGAAAAGACACCCCCTGATGTGTGGAAGTATATTTTAAATAGAATCAAGCTGAACTATTGGCTGTGCCTCTCAACTTTATCATATTTATTATATTTTTTCCTAAGATTGACATTCATCGAGGTATATTTTCATTCATTTCTTGACTCATTTTACTCATTATTCTAACAAATATTGGCTAAACTACTGACTGTTTATTCTGTCAAATAATCTGTTTCTTTTCTGCTGAAGATAAACCATCCATTCTATGGTACCTGTTCATGTAGAACTCACTGTCAAATGCAGATATTTTACATTTATTACTAAACAATGATTTGAGTATCATTTTGAAAAGTTGGAAACTGGAAACACTCACCAAGCCTGCAAATACCATTTCAGTCAACGCAAGACTCAGTCGTCAGGCAGGAATGTGTCCTGCAGCATGAGGTACCCACGGGAGCTTCTGCATCATAGAAAATGTAATTTAGAAGAGATTTTCCAAGTGACCCTAAGGACACATGAGAATCACGTGTGACAACAAGTCCTTTTAGCTTTGTTGTTCTGTGAGATTCCTAGCTGCAAGAAAATAAAATCTGATTACACAAGTTTAACTATATTCTTCTCTGTTAGCAAAACAGGATACAACTGGCCTTGTTTGTGAAAAACAAAAGTTTTGTATTTTCTTTGGAAAAGTCCCTAATTTTTTTTCAAGAAGAAAGTGTAGCTCATCAACACTTTCTATAGCATATCACCACTTTTTAAAAAACTGACCATCCAACACCCAAGTGCTTTCATTCATTCTTATTTTTTAAACTTTTTATTATTTCACTTTAGGTATACATAGTCCTAGGCTTCATTTTGACATAATTATAAAAGCATGGAATATAATTTGCTCTACTTCAGTCACCAATACTTCCCCTTTCTTTACTTCTCTCTACTTTTCTACCTCCCCCGTTCTCATCTCTCTACTCTACTAATCATTCTTGAATTTACTTATAGTTTTTAAAACTTAGTGCCTTGTCGATATACGTAAAGGTAAGATTCACTGTGGCATATTCATATATGTACATAGAAAAGTTTATTCCACAGTTCTTTCTTTTTCTTGTCCCTTATCCTTCCTCCTCAACACTCTGGTTCCTATGGTCCACTTTTCTGATCTCTCTTTCATTTTCATGGAGTTCCCCACACACACAAACACACACTTTCTTCTTTTTGCCTTAATTTGGTCTAGCTTCTGTATAATAGAGAAAACATTTGATGTTCTGAGGCTGGCTTATTTCACTAAGAATAATGGTCTTCAGTTTTATCTGTTTATTGACACATGCTATAATTTCATTTTTCTTTATGGCTAAGTAATACTCCATCGTGTGTGTATGTGTGTGTGTGTTCACATTTTCTTTGTCCATTCACCTGTTGATGGGCATTTATGTTGGTTCCACAACAGCTTGGCTGTTGTGAATTGTGCTAGTATAAACATTGATGTGACTGCATCCCTATAGTATGGAATGCTGATTTTAAATCTTTTGGACATATACCAAGGAGTGGGAGAGCTGAGTCATATGGTGGCTCCATTCTTATTTTTGTGAGGATCTCCATACTGCTTTCCAGAACGGTTTTACTAATTTTCATTCCCACCAACAATGGATAAGTGTGCCTTTTTCCTCATATCCTCAACAATATTTATTTTTATTTGTGTTTTTGATAATTGTTATTATGACTCAAGTGAGATGAAATTTCAATATAGAAGGAACTTATCCCAACATTGCAAAGTCTGTGTATGACAAATCCAAGACCAACATCATATGAAACAGCAATCCTGAAAGCATTTTTACTAAAGACAGAAACAACACCAGGGCGTTCACTCTCCCTACTCCTATTCAACATAGACTTTGAATCTGCTTGCCACAGAAATCTGGCACGAGAAAGAAATTAAAGGGGTACAAACAGGGAAATAAAAGAATTAAAATTATTTCTATTTGGTAATATAATCCTATATTTAGAAGACCCCACCAAAAAAACTCAACCAGAGAACTTCTAGAGATGATAATCACTTTCCTATACTTCAATATTGAATCTTTTGGAAAATAAATTAAGAAAACAATCACATTCACAATAATCTAAAGAATAAAATATTTAGGAATTAACCTAATGAAGGAGATGAAAGAACTCTACAATTAAAACTATAGAACACTGAAGAAATTGAAGAAGAGCTTAGAAGACAGAAAGAGCTCCATGTTCTTGGATAAACAAAATATTGCCAAATGACCACACTTCCATGTTCAATGCAATCCCCATCAAAACACCAATGACCTTCTTCACAGTACTAGATAAAGCAGAGATCCAGAATAGCCAAAACAACCCTGAACAAGATAATGCTGGCGACACCACAGTGTCAGACCTCAGATTATGCTACAGAGAAATGGCAGCAATAGCAGCATATTATTGGCACCAAAACAGACGTGAAGGCCAACAACAGAATAAGATGGAAGAGCCATAGACACACCCACACAAGATACAGCTGCCTGAGAGTCTGCGAAGGTGCTGGCACAACTGGATATCCAGATGTAGAAACTGCACAAAAGTCAACTAAAACTGCATTGAAGACCTAGGAATTTGGCCAGAAACTGCAACTGCTAGAAGAAATGTAAGCTCAGCACTCCAACATGTTGTCACAGGCATTGGCTTCCTTAACACAGCCCCAAAAGTGCAAGAAATAGAACCATGAATCAATAAGTGGGTGGTCATCAAATTAAAAAGCTTCTGCACAGCACAATAAATAATTAAAAGCATGAAGAGAAAGCCTACATGATAGGAGATCTTTGCCAACTGCTCCTCTGACCGGGGATTAATATCCAGAATATATAATGAACTAAAAAAAATTTTTAAGAGCGAAAGGAACAGTAAGAGAGAGAAAGAAAGAGAGAATCAATTTTTTATTTAGTTTTTCATGTAACTTTCATTGTTCCAATCCTTCATTGGGTACATGGTGCTGGGGTTCAAAACCTATGTACTGACGCAGGCCAGGCAAGTGCCATGACTGCTGAGCCATTGCTCTAGCCCCAAGAACTCAAAAAATTTAACACCAAAAAACAAATAATCTAATTAATAAAATGGAAAAAAAACTAAGCAGACAGTTCTCGAAAGAAGAAACACAAATTGCTAATAAACATATGAGGAAAATGTTCACCATCTCTAGCAATTAGGAAAATGCATGTCACCATTTCTAATGAGTATATTGTGGGGTTTGATGATAGCAATGTTCAATAGACAATGGGACAGAAAATGACATGGGAAAAAAGTAAAACTTCTGATCAGAATCTCATCAGCTACATAGTCAGAATGTCCCTTTCTTCACCAGGAACTCAAGGAAGTCAGAAGAGAGATGTAGTTGAAATAGAGGCATCATAGAAAGTATCACAAAAGAGTGTCAGCATCTGCAAGCTACCAATAGCATCTTTCTTAAGTCAATGTGACTGATATTGAAGTCACATTCAATATTGAAGTCAATAGATGAGTTTCTTAAAAAGATGAAAGTTCTTTGGTATTACTTTGTAAAATTGCTAATAGATCCATTTATTTTTCAAGTCCACATGAAGTCTGGGATTAGACTATAAAATTTCATATGCTGAAATTGCTATACCAAAATGCCTGGCTTCTAGCACTCTGATTTTTCTTCAAATCATATAAATATTTTGCTTTTTACCAAAATGTCTGGTTTCCTATTTTAAGTATAAATAGAAATTATAAATTTAAGGTGACTCCAAATAGTGTCTTAACAACCTTTATCAATCTTGTTTGCCTGAACTAAAATAAAGGATAGATAGGGACCTTGGATAAAGGAATATATCATTAATTAAAAGATACAAGATTGGGGCTAGAGTGGTGGCTCAGTGGTTAAAGCACTTGCCTGGCATGTGCGAGGACCTGGGTTCAAACCCCAGTACCACATATACAACTAAATGTCAGAGAAAAAATGGCCAGATGAATAAATGAATAAAGCTGGTTCTCTCTTTCTCTTTCTCTCTCATTGTCCCTCTCTCTTTTTAAAAAACCAATAAAATATTAATAGCATCTAACTTTCATTGTGTTGCTTTAGCATCATGACTACAAATGGCTGTCATTTGATCATCTGTTTGCTTCAGACTGACAGTTAAGGAAGATCTCAATGAGTAGTACTCATTAGAATTTGCTACTAATTAAAGCTTTAGTTTTTTATTAAATCTTAAGCTATTAAAAACCAAATCTTCAAGACATAAGAAAATATAAAAAATATTTTTAAAAATTATATTAATTTGCTGATCAGTACCTGAAAGTCCATATTAAGTTTTTTTTATTTAACACATATATTTTATTAAGGAGTTATTGTACAATCATAAATGCATATAAAGTAACAATATGATATGCATTTGTTCTTAAACCAGAATTACCCCACATCATCCACACCCCAATCTCTTTTTTTATGACCTTCCTATTCCCTTCCCCCCTCCCCACTCCCTCCCTATGTCCCCCAGGAATCTAAGCACAGTTCCCCATGATCATGTAAGAATTCACACATGTTGAGGTAATTGTTAGGTTAGCCATCTAACAAACTGTTTCCGCTTATATTCTAGCTTCCACAAATGAGAGAAAACATTCTGCCCTTGAGTCTCTGAGACTGGGATATTTCACTTAGCAAAATTTTTTCCATCTCCATCCATTTGTCTGCAAATGCCATATTAAGTTTTATCTGCGTTTCAGACAAAGAAGTAAAGAGGATGTCATCAATACTTTCCTTAATTATTTATATATTGAGTAAATATTTCTTCCCCCACTGCACCAGCATGGGACTATCTTCTGCTGCATGATCCTTGCATCCCAACCTGCAGTGCAATAGCAGCTATGCACTTTGCTTAGCTCCACCACTTCCATTGGACATGGAGCTCCTTGTGGCTTTCAGGATTAGGATTCAAAAATATAAAAACTTCCTAGCTTCAAATACTTCCATGATCATTTTGCTTATATCTCATGGCTACTGTCAAGAAAGAAAAAGAAAGAAAGAAAGAAAGAAAGAAAGATCGATCCATGGGCTTCCTAGATCTATAGCTCTGCAAAACTGAATTCAAAAGAATTGGTGAAATAATTTCTGTAAATTCAACTCCATTTCAGTTTCTTTTCTCCAAGAATAAGAAAGACATCCTGAAGGGAATTTGCCTTGAGCATTAAAAGGCTCTCCTAGAATTCATATTCTATGCCTTCTTTTCCTACATCAAATGAACTACTAATTCTTAACATGAAGCAGAGATAAATAGGTACCTGGGGTTCTGTTTTAAGTACATAATCAAAGGTAGGGGTTCGTGGGGCTGAAGCGGTAGCTCAGCAGTTGGAGTGCTTTTCTGGCATGCATGAGGACCTGGGTTAGAAACCCAGCACCATGTAAACAACTAAATATTGGAGAAACAAAGGCCAGAAGGAAGTATATATAAAATTGATTCTCTCGTTCTGCTCTCTCACCCTCTTAAAAAAAAAACCTCTTAAATAAAAGGTAGGGGTTCATCTTCATTTCCATCTCTCTGGTTGACATACTGGGTATGATGGGTAATTTTGTGTCAACCAAAATGTGCAGATAGTTGTTCAGATAGTTGATAAAACATTATTTTGTGGTATGACTCTGAGGATGTTAGTGCAAGAGTTTAGCATTAGAATTAACATAATGAGTAAAGATCACTCTCACCAATGTGGGTAGCAATCATTCAATCCAGGGTGACCACTGGGTAGAGGTGTTTTTCTGTCTCTACTTAAGTTGGGACATCCATCATCTCCTGCCTCAGATGTAGGAGCTACAATTTTCCAGCCCTCAAATGTAGGCACCCAATCCCATCTTCTTAAGCATTTGGAGTCAAACTGGGACATACACCACTAGCTCTCCTTCCAGCTAGGAGAGAGCACTTTCTGAGGTTGTTTTTGTTTGTTTGTTTTAATGCCATAAATAGCATGAGGCATTTAATGCAATACACTTTGGATCAAGAGAAATGTGATTTTACAAACAAAACTTGACTCTTCCTGTTTTTACAGATGGCTGTCTTTGAAGTGAGGTTCATAAGAAACAACAGCTTCTTCCTCAAATTCTATTCAATAAAACAAATACTTACTATCCATTTTATTTGCAAAAGATTTTGCACAAAAGCAAAATAATAATTTATTACCAAATAATTTACACTATAATAACAATAGGAAACATATTTCTTGAGTGTAAATCAAAAAGGGTGCTACTTTATTTCCCCCATTCTGAAAAGGGAGTTAGAAAGGCAAGGAAAGATATCATATTTCAATAAATTTAAACTGCTGTTAAGTCTTAAGTGGCACAATTAATTTCATACCCCAATAACCAGGGAGGGAAGGCCCACAATTAGGCAAGGAAATACCATCTATTATTTCACACAGCCTAATTAAAATGCGACAAAATGTGAAAAAAAATTTAAATTGATGAAATAAAGTAACTTGTTCAAGGTTAAATATGGAGGGGCACTAAAACTGTAGAAGTCTCAGAGGGAATGTTACGCAGTATGAGATGACTCAAAGCGGGATAGATGTCTAAAAACGGCATTTATCTTCTGTAATTTTCTGTGGTTCTAGGGCTACCACCTGCTTCAACAATTCAAAACTTCTGTTTTATTGCTGTCCCAGAGTTGATTGGCAAGGAAATGCTGATTTGTGCAACTAAATCTCACATGAGACTGCTAGGTCAATTTATTAATTTGTCATGCGAAATATATATGCCAAGACTTTCTAATTGAGTGAGCCTCACTATTTTTCCTTGTAAGCAAGTTGTATAGGAAGACAAATTTTCTGGAAGTTACCAGGTGAGCAACTATTATGGGTAAATTTTTCTCCCCTCAAAATTTGTGTTCAAATTTTAACCCCCAGTTTCTCAGAATGAGACAGTATTTGAAGGTAAGGTATTTAAAAGGGGATTAAGCCAGGCATACTGGTGTACTCCTATAATGCGGACAACTTAGGAGGCACAAGCTGGAGGATTGTAATTTCACGTCCAGTACCAGCAACTTAGTGAGACCCTAAGCAGCTTAGTACAACTCTGCCTCAAAATAAAAAATGAAAAAGGGTTAGGATGTTACTCAGTGATTAAGCATTCCTAGGTTCAATCTTAGTACCAAAAAAATAAATGAAATAAAAATAAATAAAATGAGGCCTTTTGTGTTGACCCTAATAAAGTCTCATTGGTGCTGTTACAAGAAAAGGAAATTTCAATGAAAATGGAAAGATACGCTTGGACAGAAGAGACCATGTGTGGACACAGCTAGAAGGCACAATCAATAAGACTGGAGGAGGCCTCAGAATAAACAAATCCTATTGACAACTTGATCTTGGACTTCCGGTTTCCAGAATTGTAATAAACGCATATTTGCTATTTAAGTTGACCAGCCTGTAGAGTTTTGTTAAAGCAGCCCTAGCAAAATAACATGGTAAGCCAAAAAAATTAATTAAATATATGAACTAAAATCTTTTCTTTCTTTTGAGAGAATCAAGTTTATCTTTTTTTTTTCTTTTCGTTTTGTTGCTCCAACACTTAGTTGTGCATGTGGTGCAAGGATTTCAACTTGGGTCCTCATACATGCCAGGCAAGCATGATACCGCTGAGCCACCACTCCAGCCCCTGAACCAAAATCTTAGTCGATCCAAGCTCTAAGAGTTGGAGTACTATATTATTCATGTGATAGAAAGATGGGACCTATCTCATTGGAAAAGTAGAGGACTTACTCTGCATAACCCAGAGAACCAAGCATTGAATGTCTCCACTCATCTGTGGAGGCTGGAGCTAGACCCTGGCCATTGAGAAAGGAGGTCTAGTATCATGTTTGAAATTCGGATAAGGTGTAATGTCATACAACCTAAGGCATTTGTAGAGATGTTTTGGGAAGGGGAGGGGAGGGAGAAGGGTGGGTAATTACAGGGGGTTTCTTGGAGGTGAACCTAATTTTCAGAATATATATATAATTATTTTTTGTGTTAAAAAAAGAATATATGGAGGATTAGAAGATGGCGGCCTGAAGGGAGGCAGCATTTCCTGTGGCTCTGGGTCTGGTTGGGAAAATCCCAGTTTATCTTCAATTTTCCAAGGTGCGTCCAGGGGAATTTATATATGAACTTCTAGTGCTAGTTTGTGAAGCTTTTCTAAGGAGCCGAGTCCTGGGACTTTCGCTTGGAGGGGGAAAAAAAAAAGAAAAAAAGGGGGGAGGAGTTTTTCCATCCCTCCAGGGATGCAGCCGGCTGCTTGTGTTGACTTCCTGCTGGCGCAGACGCCATCGGTGCGCTGCTGACAGAGTGAGGGGAGGGAGAAAGGATTCTGCACGGGTGTGCGGCTGTGTTTACTTTATGCCTCGGAACCGCCATCGGTGAGCAGCCATTAGAGCGAGGGGAGAGAAGGGGACTTTTCCCGTCCTGCCAAGGACGCAGACATGGCTGCCTGTGCTAACTTCCTGCCGGCACAGACGCCATCGGCGAGCGGCTGACAGTGTGGAGAGGGAGAAAGGATTCCATCTGCTTTGCCAAGAATACAGGAGTTCGGCTGTGTTTACTTTATGCCGGGGGAGCCGCCTTCAGCGAGTGGCCATTGGAGGGAGGAGAGATAAAGGGATTTAACCGTCCCGCCAGGAACAGAGGTTGGCTGGGTTACATTCCACGCTAGTGCAGCGGACCAGCAGCAGGGGTGGGATTGCTAGTGGCTGCTGCAGCTGTGGCTCTGAACAGAGTCACCAACCCCATCACTTCTGTGAGCATCAGCCCAAGCTGGGCATCCATGATATGGCATTAGCCCTGGATAACTAAGTATATATACATTGGTTCTTGAATGTTTGATAATGTTACCCCCTCAACTGTATCTCTATATCCATCTAATAAAAAAAAAAAAACACAGAGCATCAGGCAAGGGCATTTGCAGGTGTCCACTGAGCTCCCACACTGTGGAGGGCTACAGCTGTGCTGGGAAGCGGCCCACTGAGGTGCCCAGTGGAACAGGTTACTTGGTGGGGTAGCCAGGCTGCCATTCAGAGCCCCAGGACACAGTTCCCTCTGGCTTTTTAGAGCAGCCTATGAAAACTGCATCAGGAAAAGGCCACAGGCTTCAGTCTAATCCAGGAAGAGAAGGCCTTGACCAGGCCCAGACACCACCCTTCTTAGGAGATCTTCAGTTTGTGGAATAAAGGGAAGCAATTCCCTGCCCTGTTCACTCCCCTCAGCCAGAAGGATCACATGACAAGTTAAAGGTTCTGAGTCTTCTGCCACAAGAGACAGTGCATGCATCTCCCAGCAGAGAGAGAATAGGAAATGTCCATACTCCCTGCTCATTAACTCTTCTGGCTTCACCTGCCCTGGGAGGCTGGCAAACATCAGGGCTTACCAGAACCAATCCTCTTCAGTGGAAGCCCCTCCTAGAAATCCCAGGAGTCTGAGGATACCCCAGTCCTTTTTGTGAGATCACATAACCACAGCCTGAGAGACATTCATATGGAAACCCAGAAGCACAGTGATCATCACCTACCAAAGGTCCCAGAGATGCTCTTACTGTCTATAGTTCCAAGTTTTCATTAAGAAATTTTTACTTTTCATCCAATTTTGCATACATATGTACATTTTTTTCTTTTCTTTCTTTCTTGCCTACTGTTTATCTCCTGTACCCAATATGTATTGATATAATAGCTGGAACAGTTTATCAGTTCATGGACATATAGAAATATTAGCTTTTTTAAAATTTTTCCACACTCCTTTTTTATTTTTTAATTTTTATTCTCTTTTTTATGTTCCTGTTTGTTTTAGTTTGTGTCTTTGTACGTTTGCTCATCTCCTTCTCCTCCCTCCTGAATAGAGGGATTCTGGTCAGCACAATTAGTATTAGTATTAGTGATTGACCTCCTTACTTTACTTACGTGTGCTTCTACCCTTTTGTGATCTCCCATGACCAGAACTTCCAAGTAATATTTGATGAGATGAGAAGTAACAATCTGAAAGTATTTGGACTGGAAGAAAACACAGAACAACAAACAGGAGGCATTAAGAACATATTGAATGAAAAAATCAGGGAAAACTTTCCTCATGTCAGGATTGATCCAGATTACCATATCCAAGGCAACTTTAGAACACCAAACAGACCTAACCAAATGAGAAATTCACCAAGACATATCATATATAAAATGATTAACAGAGAAATTAAAGAAAGAATTCTAAAAGCAGCAAGGGAGAAGCCCCAAATCACCTTCAGAGGCAGACCAATCAGAATCACCATGGATTTTTCAGACTAGACGATGAAGGCCAGAAGAGTGTGGAACAATATTTTTCAAGTCCTGAAAGAGAACAATTTCCAGCCAAAGTTAATATACACTGCAAAACTCAGCTTTAAATGTGACGGAGAAATTAAATACTTCAATGATAAATTTAAGCTAGCAAGATACATGAACACAAACCCTGCATTACAGAATATTCTCAAGTAAATTCTGCATTCAGAGAACATGCTAATAATTCTCTAAACCCCTAAACAACAGAGTGTCTACAATCACAATACACTGCAATAGAAACCCAAGTGGCGCAAAACACAGCAACAAATACAAAGTCTGGGACTCAGATTCTCATATCTATCCTAACTCTGAATGTGAATGGTCTCAATGCCCCAATTAAAAGACACAGATTGGCTTCCTGGATTAAAAAAAAAAATCCAACAATATGTTGTCTGCAAGAGACACACCTCACACTCAAAAATAGACACAGATTGAAGGTGAAAGGTTGGCAAAATGTCTACCAGGACTGTGGCCCAAAAAATCAAGCTGGCATGGCGATCCTAATATCTGAGAAAGTTAACTTTGATCCAAAACTACTTAGAAAGGACAAAGATGGACACTACATCATACTAAAAGGCACAATTCACCAAGAGGACTTAACGATAATTAACATTTATGCCCCCAATCACAATTCCCCCAAATACATGGAAAAAACACTCAAGCACATTAAACCCCTCATAGATCTTAACACAATAATACTGGGGGACTTCAATACACCATTATCAACATTGGACAGATCATCTAAACAAAAAATCAATAAAGATATCTCCAATCTGAATTTCTTCATTAACCAATTGGGCTTAACAGACATCTACAGAATATTCCATCCTAAATCGGCTGAATTTACCTTCTCAGCAGCTCACAGATCCTTCTCAAAAATAGACCACATTCTAGTCCACAGAGCTAACCTTAACAAATTCAAGAAAGTGGATATAGTCCCATGTATCCTGTCAGAACACAATGCCATGGTCTTATCAATCATCATCAACAACAACAACAACAACAACAACAACAAAAGAAGTTCTGTAATATTGAAAATTAATAATACCTGGAAATTGAATAATACCCTTTTAAATGAAGAATGGATAAAAGACTAAATGAGACTCATCAAGAAAAAAAACTATAGAACAATTTCCTTGATGAACATAGATGCAAAAATCCTTAATAAAATTCTAGCTAATCAGATCCAAAAGTGCATTAAAAAGATAATACTTCATGATCAAGTGGGCTTCATTCCTGGAAAACAGGGCTGGTTCAACATTCGAAAATCAATAAATGTAATTCACCACTTAAATAGAATTCAAAATAAAAATCATATAATCATCTCAATCGATGCAGAAAAGGCCTTTGATAAAATTCACCATCCTTTTATGCTCAAAACCCTGGAGAGGATAGGGATCAAGGGAAGCTATTTTAACTATGTAAGACCCATTTACAACAGACCCATAGCAAACATTATACTCAATGGCGAAAGACTGAAAGCATTTCTTCTTAATACAGGAATGAGACAAGACCATCCACTTTCACCACTATTATTCAATATAGTCCTTGAAACTCTTGCCAGAGCCATCAGACAAGAGAAGGAAATCAAAGGTATTTGAATAGGAAAAGAAGAAGTCAAGTTGTCTCTATTTGTGGATGACATGATCCTCTGCCTAGAAGATCCTACAAGCTCAACCAGGAGACTTCTGGAGCTTATAAATGACTTCAGCAAAGTGGCTAGTTATAAGATTAACACCAATAAATCATTAGCTTTCATTTACTCCAGCAATAAGGATGCTGAAGAAGAAATTAGTAAGTCTGTCCCTTTCACCATCTCCTCCAAAACAATAAAATACTTGGACATAAATCTCACAAAGGATGTTAAGGACCTATACAATGAAAATTATTGAACTTTAAAAAAAGAAATTATAGAAGATCTGAATAGATGGAAAAACATTCCATGTTCATTTTTAGGTAGAATCAATATCATCAAAATGCCCATTTTACCCAAAGCCCTATACAGATTTAATGCAATCCCTATCAAGATACCAGCATCATTCTTCATGGATATAGAAAAAGCAATACTCAAATTTGTATGGAATAACAGAAGACCCAGAATAGCCAAAGTACTACTCAGCAAGAAGGTGGAAAGAGGGGGTATCTCAACTCCTGACCTGAAATTATACTACAAGGCTATAGTAACAAAAGCAGCATGGTATTGGTATCAAAACAGAATCAAAGACCAATGGAATAGAATAGAGGATTCTGAGATGAACCCTCATACCTTTAACTATGTGATATTTGATAAAGGGGGCAAAAGAAAAGTGTG
>PVKS010044576.1:0-14263 GCA_004027875.1 Aplodontia rufa | reverse complement strand
GGGTCCTCATGCTTGCAAGGCAAGCACCGAAACCGCTGAGCCACCGCTCCAGCCCTCTCCTTTCTACTTTTTAATTTTTAATTATTTTCCTTTTTCACCTGCTTTCCTCTTTTTTTCTCCCCCACCTTTCTCCTATTTTTAATCTTAACTATTGTTCTGTGGGAAGAAGAGTTATATGCTAGGCATAGATAACCTACTCAGTGAGATATTAGAAAACTTCCAAAACCTTGGGAAAGACATGACTATTCAGGTACAGGAAGCATTTAGAACCCAAAATAGACAAATAGACATGACCAGGAAAGAATCACTCTGCAACACATTATAGTTGTATGACCAAAAGTAAAGAACACAAAAAGAATATTAAGAACAGCAAGAGAGAAGTACCAAAACATACTTAAAGCAAACCAATAATAACAATAAAACAACAAATTTCTCAGCAGCACAAAATAGCTTCCAGCCATGATTACTGCACCCAGCAAAATTATCCTTTCAAATGCAAGGAAAATACAGACATTCCAAGAAAATAAAAAGTGAAAGTTATTCATAATCATTAGAACAGGTTTATAAAAATACCTGAGGGACTCCTACACCCAGACAAGGAAGAAAGATTAATACAATCATGAGAGCATGGGAAAGAACAAATCTCACTAGGAGAGTAGACATGCAAATGAGAAAAGGAAAGAACCAAACATTATCATAAGCCATCAAATATCTAAGATGAATAAGACTGTTCTGGTTTATATCTGAACTGCCCTTTAAAGACTCTATGTTGAAATTTGATCCCCAATGTAGTAAGGTTTTTGGGAAGTGATTGGATCCTGAGACTGCTAACCTCATCAATGGATTAATCCATTGTAAGTTCAAAGCTGAACGTGCTATTAGGAGGTAGGGCCTAGTTACAGGAAGTAGGTTGCTGGGGGTAGGACTTTGAAGGCTACAGTTTGTTCCTGAAGTCTCCGCCTCCTCTCTGATCCCCAATTACCATAAGGTGAGCAACTTTGTTCCAGCATGCCCTTCCATCATGATGTTCTGCCATATGCCCAAATTAGTGGGGCCAAGCAGCCTTGGACTAAAACCTCTGAAACTGAGCCAAAATAAATCTTTCCTCCTTTGAGTTATTTATTTAGGTATTTTATCACAGCAACAAAAACTAACACAAAAAGGAAGAAATGAACAGAAAATTCATCACCTGGCATGAGTGAGGATGTGGGTTCAAACCCCAGCACATGTATACAATGAAGTGTCGGAGAAATGAAAGCCACATGAAAAACTAAATAAAATTGATTCTCTCTCTCTCTCTCTCTCTCTCATTGTCCCTCTCTCTTTTAAAAAAAAAGTTCATTCCCTCTCTCTCTCTCTCTGCTTTTCTTCCTCTCTCTAAAAAAATTTTTTAAAGTGAAATAATTTCCACACTTTATCAAATTACAATGTAATGAAACTAGATCTCAATAGCAAAGGAAGCTATAGAAATTATATGAACACATGAGAATGAATAACAGAGAGACTAAAATAACAATATAAAGGATCAATAAAAAAAAGAGTTGGGGGGCTGGAGCGGTGGCTCAGCGGTTTCGGCGCTTGCCTGGCAAGCACGAGGACCCGGGTTCAAACCCCAGCACCACGTACACAACTGAGTGTTGGAGCAACAAAGGCCATGTGAAAAACTAAATAAATTTGTTTCTCTCTTTCTGTCTCTCTCACTGTCCCTCTCTCTTTATTAAAAAAAAAAAAGAGTTGGTTCTTTGAAAAGATGAATGAAATTGACAGATCTTTAATCAAGAGAGAGGAACCAAATTAATAGAGATGGAAGAGAAATACTACAATAGATATCACTAACCATCTAAGGATTATTAGAGACCGTATTAAAAAGCCATATTCTAATAAATTGGAAAATCTAAAAACAAATGGACAAATTTCTGGATATATGTAACCTACCAAAATTGAATGAAGAGGATATAAAAAAAAGTAAATAGATTGACAACAAGTAATGAGATTGAAGCAATGGTAAAATGTCTCACAACAAAAAATGCACACAACCAGATGGCTTTACTGCTGAACTTTTAAAGAAGAACTAACACCAATGCTCCTCAAAGTATTACATAAAATAAAAAGGGAAGGAACCCTTCAGACACATTCTACGAAGCCAGTATTATGCGGCTACCAAAATCTTATAAAGACAAAAACAAACAAACAAAAAATTCCCAAACAACATAAAAAGAAAACTATAGTCAATAGTTGAATATCTCTGAACATAGATGTAATCATCCTCAATAAAATACTTGCAAAGTGAATTCATAGCACATAGAAAAGATCATAAATCATGATCAAGTTAGTTTCATTCCAGGTAAGCAAGGATAGTTCAACATATACTATTCAAAGAATGTAACACAGTACATGAACAAAATCAAGGATAAAAATCACATGAACATCTCAATAGATACATAAAAAGCTTTTCATAAAATTCAATATCCCTTCAGGATAAAAGCCCTGAATAAATTTTGGTAGAGAAGACTCATACTCCAACATAATAACGTCTATTTATAAAAAAAAAAAACAAAAACCATAGCAAATACCATATTAGAATGGGGGAAAAGAGAAAACATTCCCTCTAAGAAAGTTGTCCACTCTCACCACTTATCCAATATTTAGCCAGAATAATTAGGGAACAAAAAGAAATAAATGGGACATGCCTATCCTAGATTTTAAAAATTAGGAATAAACCTAACTAAGGAGGTGAAAGACCTCTATAATGAAAAATTACAAAACACTGAAGAAATAAATTGAAAACACAGGAAAGCAGAGTGACTTTTCATTTCATGGATTAGGAGAATTATTATTGTTAAAATGACTGTATTACTCTGAGTGATCAATGCAATCACCATCAAAATATCAATGACATTCTTCACAGATCTAGAAAAAAACATAGACCCCATGTAGCCAAAGCAATCTTGAGCAGAAAGAGCAATTCTGGAGGCATCAAAAAAAATTGATTTCAAAACAAGACAGATCATAGTAATTAGAACAGCATGGTATTGGCATAAAAGATATACATAGACCAAAGGAATAGAATTGAGAACCCAGAAGTAAATCCATGCATCTGAACTGAGTCTCAATGAAGTTGCCAAAAACATAAATTGGAGGAAAAAATCAACCTCCTCTCCAAAGGTGCTGGAGAAAACTGGATACCCAAAGTAGAATATTGAAACTAGATGCTTACCTCCTACTTAAAAGAAAATGGTGGAAACACATCAAGATATTGGCACAGGGACAGTTTTCTAAATAGGACTCCAACAGCTCAGGAAAGAGAGTAGACAAATGGGATTACATCAAATTAAAAAGCTCCGTACAGCAAAGGAAACAATCAGTAGAATTAAGAGACAACTTACAGAATGGAAGAAAATCTTTGCCAAGCTATTTATCTGACAGAAATTAATATACATAATATATAAAGAACTGAAAAACTTAACAAGACTAGCATATATAATTCAATAAAATGTGCAACTGATCTGAATAGACACTTCTCAAAAAAGTACAAATGGCCAATAAATGCACGAAAAAATGCTCAATTTCTTTGACCATCAGGGAAATGGAAATAAAATCAACCTTGAGATCCCGTTTCACCCCAGCCAGATTGGCTACTATAAATAAATAAGTAAACTGGCTAGGATGTGGCCCAGGGAGGAAAGGAACCCTTCCTTTTAAGTTACTATTGGAAGTGTAAATTGGTATCCCAACCTGAAAACACTGTGGAGGGTCTTCAAAAAAAAAAAATAGAAAATAGAGCTACCACATGATTTAGCTATACCACTCCCAGGTAAATACCCAAAGGAAATAAAGTCAGCATACGAAAGAAACGACTGCGTACTCAAGTTTATTATGACAGTATTCACAATAGCTAAGACAGGGAATCAGCCTAGGTGTCCACCAACAGATGACTGAATACAGAAAATATTGTATATATACACAATGGAGTATTATTCAGACATAAAGATGAATGAAATCATGTTGTTTTGCAGAAAAATGGATGAAACTAGAAGGCATCATGTTACGTGAAATAAGCCAGACATAAAAAGTTAAGTATCACGTTTTTATCTCATATGAGGAAACTTAAAAAAATAAATCCTATAAGTAGAAGATGGATTATTAAGGAATAAGAAGGGGACCAGGGGAGAGAGAAGAGGGTAAGAAAGAGTAGAAGGGAGGGGGAACCTCTTCAGGGCTGGATATATACATGTATGGAAATCTCAGAGTGAAACCCTTAATTCATACAATTAATATGTGTTAATTTTAAAAGGTTAAAAACAATAAAGCAATACAAGTAAAATAATTTAAAAATAAAAAGAGGAAGTTATTTCTCCACAAGTTAAAATATGAATTAATTAAATTCAGCAAGTTTTATTTCTAGAGCTTTACAGGTTGAGTGTAAAGTTGAAAAGTAAACATACAAGAGTAGCTGGGGAAATTCATTGTGAAACGGAAGCGTAATTAGTTTTGCCAATAATGAAATATATTCAAACTTCTGTGGTTAAAATAGAGGGGAATGGTGCATGAAAAGACAGATCAGTAAAAGAAATAGAGTAACGATTTTAGAAATGTAATCCAGAATATACAAAATTTCATATATGATAAAGGTGGCACCTCAAATCACCTCAAAGCAAAATGTGGACTTTTTAATAAACTATGTTGCAATACTTGCAAAGGGTTTTTGTACATGAGGCTATGAGAAACCAATTCTCAAATATTGTTGACAGGAATGCAAAATGGTACAACAGCTACGGAGGGAATTTGGCATTCTCCAGCAAAATTACATATTCATTTACCCTTGACACAACAGCAATTCTCACTTGTGGGAAATTAACCTTACAGATATACTTCCACAAATGCGAGGAAAAACAACATATGTAGAAGCTTATTCACCAAAGCATTGTTTGTAACAGCAAATTATTGGAAACAATCCAAATGTCCACAGGAAACTGGTGGAATAAACTATGCTGGAAGAATAAATTATGGAACAGTCACACATGGAATGCTATTCACTGCTAAAAATAAAAAGCAAAAACTATGAAGAATTCTATGAATTGATATAAAGAGATTTTCAGATTGTTATTTGAGAAAAAATTCAAGTATATATAATATACCTTTTGTGTAAGAAAGAGAAGTGGGATTATATATACTCATTAGATAGATGATAGTTAGATGAAAGGGGTGTGTGTGTGTGTGTGTGTACGCATGTACACATTGCAAAACAGAAATACAAGAAGAATAAATCAAAAACTAATAAAATTTTTACCCACATAAGAGTGGGTAGGAATAGTGTGGAAGGGACAATATTAAGAGTAAGAATTCTTGTATTGTAACTTTTTATATTGTTTCAATGTTTGAACAATAGAAAGGTTTCACATATTCAAAAATAAAATAAAAATAATGAAAAAAGACAACTCTCTAACTAGGTATAAATGGAAACAAATGAACTTAATTGTATTTAAAATTAATAGCAATCTTATAGGAAAGAAAAAATTTAAGTAAATTTCTAAGAGTACCATAACTATACTTAGTGAAATTTGTGGTTTTTCTCTAAGTTTACCTTGAAACTAATTACTAGTTTTATTAAACATAATAGTATTGATGTAGTGATACTGGACCTGCATCATAGAAAAGAGAAAATTAGTGAATGCATTGATGTTGGTAACCACTTTAAAAAAAAATTAGAGTTTTATAGTTATACACAGTAGTTGACAAACTCGTGCAAGCATGGAATTTGATTTCATTATTCTCCCTTTTCCTTCCTATCCTCCCTCCCCTCTCCTATTTTCCTTCCTCTACTCTACTAAACTTCCTTTCTGTCATTTATTAATTTATATTTGATTGGTTCTTTCTTCCTATGCATAAAGGTGAAGTTTCCTGTGTTATATTCATATATGTGCATAACATGATTTCTTAAGAATCCATTCTGGGGGTTGGAATGGTGGTTCGGTGGTTATGGTACTTGGTCGGCATGTGCGAGTACACAGGTTCAAATCCCAGCATCCACATTCACAACTAAGTGTCAAAGCAACGAAGACCATGTGAAAAACTCAATAAAAATTGATTTTCTCTCTCTCTCTCTCTCTCTCTCTTTCACTGTCCTCTCTTTAAAAAAAAGAAAAAAGAATCCATTCTGCATTGCCTCCTCTTACCCATCCCTCCACTTGATCTCCTCCTACATTACTGATCATACCTTTACCTTTATATTATCCTATCCTTCCCTCCCCCTTTTCTTTATCTTAGTCTAGCTTCTGCATATGAGAGAAAACATTTGACCTTTGAGTTTCTGAGTTTGACTAATTTTAATTAGCAAGATATTCTCCATATCCTTCCATTACTAGCAAATGCCATAATTTCATTCTTTTTAACGGCTGAGTAGAACTCCATTGTATATATGCACCATGATTTCTTAATCCATTCATCTATTTATGGGTACCTGGGTTGATTCCATAATTTAGCTATTGTGAATTGTGCTGCTCTAGAGTTTGAGGTGGCTGTATCTCTGTGGCATGCCAATTTTAGATCTTTTGGGAAAATCCCAAGGAATGGGATAGCTGGGACATAAGGTGGTTCCATCCCTAGTTTTTCGAAGCATCTCCATACTGCTTTCCAGAGTGGGTACTAGTCTCCAGTTCCACCAACAATGTACAAGTGTACCTTTTCCCCATGACTTCACCAGCATTTGTTATTCTTTTTATTCTAGATAATTTCCATTCTTCTTGAGAGTGAGATAAAATTGCAGTGGTTTTACATTTCCCTGATTGCTAGAGATGTTGAACATTTTTTCAAACATCTGTTGGTCATTTGTAGTTCTTCTTTCGAGAAGTTTTTGTTCTTTTGATTTTTTTTTTTTTTTTGGTTAAGCTTTTTTTCACCTATTTGTTTTTCTGACACTTAGTTGTATATGTGGTACTGGGGTTTAAACCTGGGTCCTCATGGCTGCCAGGCAAGTGTTCTACTACTGAGCCACCATTCTAGCCCTGCAAAAGTTTTTTGAGTTCTTTGTACATCCTGGACATTAATCCCCTATGAGAGGAGTAGCTGGCCAAGATTTTCTCCCATTCTGTAGGATCTCTCTTTATGCTGTTAATCGTTTCCTTTGCTGTGCAGAAGTTTTTTAGTTTGATGGCATTCTGCTCATTGATTGCTTCATTTCTTGCACTTTGGGGATCTTGTTAAGGAAGTTGGTGCCAGCATGTATACGGTAGAGTGTTGACCCTATGTTTTCTTCTAGCAATTGTAAGGTTTCTGATCTAATTCCTAAGTCTTTGATCCATTTTGATTTGAGTTTTGTGCAGGGTGAGATATAGAGATCTAGTTTCATTCTTCTACATGTAATTATTCAGTTTTCCCAACACCATTTGTTAAAAAGGCTATTTTTCCTCCAAAATATCAGATTTCTGCCAAAATTGTCAAATATCAGATGGCTGTTGGTATGCGAATTCGTCTGTGTCTTTTATTCTATTCCATTGGTCTTCATGTCTATTTTGATGCTAATACCATGCTGTTTTTGTTGCTACAGCTCTGTTGTATAATTTCAAATTAGGTATTGTAACACCTCCTACTTTGCGTTTCTTGCTTAGAATTGCTTTGTTTATTCTGGATCTCTTATTCTTCCAAATGAACTTAGATGTTGTTTTTTTTCCTAATTCTGTGAATAATTTCATTGGTATTTTGAGGGAAATAGCATTGAATTTGTATATTGCTTTTGGAAGTATAGCCACTGTGACAATATTAATTCTGCCTCTGCAGGAGCATGGGTTGTCTTTCCATCTTTTGAGATCTTCAATTTCTTCTCTGTTCTATAATTTTCATTGTAGAGTCCTTTCCCCTCTTTTGTTAGATTAATTCCCAAGTATTTTATTTTATTTTGGTTTATTGTGAATGGGATGATTTTCCTAATTTCTTCCTTGGCTGAATTATTGTTGGGGTATAGGAAAGCTATTGATTTATAGTTATGGTTCATATATCCTGCTACTTTAATGAATTCATTTATAAGCTCTTGGAGTCTTCTGGTGTAATTTTTTGGGCTTTCTAGATAGAGGATCATGTCATCATGAAACAGAGAGAACTCAACTTCCTCTTTTCCTATTTGTATCCCTTTGATTTCCTTTTCTTGCCTGATCTCCTGAGCACTCGGGCTATTTTTTTTTTTTTTTTTTTAAAGAGAGAGGGACACAGAGAGAGAGAGAAACAATTTTTGTTTAGTTTTTCATGTGCTTTCTGTGGCTCTGAGACTTCTCTGGGTACATGGTGCTGAGGTTTGAACTCGTGTACTTGCGCATGCCAGGTAAGCGTCATAACCCCTGAGCCACTTCTCCAGCCCCCTGGCTAATGTTTTGAGGACTGTATTGAATAGAAGTGGTGAAAGTGGACATCCTTGTCTTGTTTCTGAGTTTAGAGGAAATGCTCTCAGTTTTTCTCCATTCATTGTGATGTTTGCTTTGAATTTGCCATAAATGGCCTCTGTAATGCTGAGGTTAATTCCTTCGATCCGTATCTTCTCCACTGTTTTTGCTGTGCAACATAGCAGTAATCAGGGTTTCCTGCAGAAATGGCTGGTTCCAGGACAGGATTTACTTGAACCTGGGACATCTTTTGCCAGAAGCGTGGGGACCTGACCAAAGGATCCAAGAGTTATATTAAATGTATCTCACTTCTCACACTGGGAATAGTTTGAGCATCAAAAAAAAAAAAATGTAATTAGTAAATTACTACATAATGAACGAAATAACTCATGACCCCATAATGATACCCATAAAAATGGCAGAAGATTATGAAAAGTATTTCTTTTCAAAAGAATGAAAAACTAATGAATGTCAAAATAATAGAATTAGCAATTTCCATTTTTCAAACACCAATATAATAATTTATTCAGGAAAACTACTGAAAGAATGGTAAAATCATGTGGTAAAAAGTTATTAAGGCATAGAATATTCACATGTTTTCCTCCATAGTATTCTCCACAGATGACACATTAATTTCTAAGTGCAAAGAATTCCTTTACAAGGCAGAGGCCTGAGAGATACCACTGTAACCCAATGGTCAATTATTATTAGTAATAATCACATCATATTATTATTAATAATCATATTATTATTAATAATCACACAAATGCATTCTATACTTCCTGATGAGAAGCAGTGGAAAGCATGCATCTAGTATTGTTGACAAAAATGTTCAACATGAATTTAATCAGGATGAAATGGTCAAACTGAAATGTAAAAGATCAATATGAAAGCCAAAATAATATAGCAAAAGGAATATTCTAGATAAAAAGGAGACCAAGGAAAAATGAATATAACTGAATTAAAGGTAAGTCATGAGCAAATCAAATGGTATGGATTATGTTAGAATGATTAAAGAAATTGAATATAGTTTTTAAATGTGATGGCATTATTATATCAATGTGAACTTCCTTGTGAGTTATAGTCTCACGGTCTTGTGGTTAGGATGGAAAATGTCTTTGTTTGTAGATGACACATGCCAGAATGCTCAGTGCAGACATATCATGATGTCTGCAACTTGCAAACATGGCAAAATATTTGCAATTGGTATATCTAGATGAAGAGCATATAGGTATTTATTGTACTATGCTTTGAACACTTTTTTTTTGTTTTGACTTTAAAATTAAAAGTTGAGGGGGAAAAAAGCATCCTGCAATTTCTACCCCCTGAAGGTCTTTCTCCTCCATACAGCATCTTGGACAATTTGACACCATTTACATTTAAGTAGTACATAGCAACCTTTCCCTTAGAAACAGCAGTCATTTGGCCAAATTAAAGGAGCAGATACTCTCATTTTTCTGCTTCATCCACAGCAACACCATCTTCAACTTTAAATTCCTGGTTCTAGCTAAGGAGGAAACTCCCCAAAGTCACAGAGGCTTTGTGTCATGCTTCCTAAAAGATTTTATGTCAAGAAGACTGAGGAAAAGATCATTTAAAAATCAGAGACAGGATTCAGATTGGGAAAGTGTTTTTGAGCGGGCCAAGCTCTTCTCAGATCCCTTGAAAGAAAATATGTGTATTTCAAAACCCTTCAATTCATAAGGCCACCATTGATTTAAATATCTGTCTCTTTGATTCACATCACTTCTTACAGAGTAAGTGCAAGTAAAGGTGACAAGAAAAGTAGTTTGTACTTGAGAAAATCATGAGTTGTTCTATGGTGATTTATGGTCCCTAGGTAGCTTGTCTCCCTAACTTTATTTCTTCAGCCATTTTTCTTAAATGCACTCATTACTTTTCTAAATGGCAAATATGTGACTTGAGGTATCAAAACCTATCTGAATCTATGTAATTTATGACCAAGGCCAAATCCATGGATGGGAGGGGAAGTGAGCCATTGCTTTGTAATTAGTGACCACCAGCTTGGCCAATAAGGTCAGCAGGAGACAGACCACCCTTCAAAGTCCTCTTTTATGGGTCTTCTGTGAATCAATTTTGATTATTTTCTTTGTCAAAAATTAGACAAAATGCAAAGCATCATTACCTCACAATAATTATTTTTATTCATTTTAAGCTCGGAGTTTCTAATTTTATAAATAACCTGGGGTGGCAGGAAGGGAATATCATCTATTCTCCCTTTTAATTTTGTCTAGAATTATGGGTAGTAACTACAAATTAGAAGAACATCCATACAGGCTAGTGGAACCATGTGGTCACCAAGGACTCTTAGATTTTCTGGAGCTTTAAGTTTATACACTTTGCACAAGCAACATCAAGAAAAATAATTTTTAAAAATTATTAATAAAATCAGGTACAAATATGAATATTTACTTAGAATGTGAAAGAAATCATGTAAGTATACAATTTTTTAAGAGCTAACAATTCCCATAAATAGGAAAATCCTGAAAAAATATACTTTATTATTCAATTGTTTACTACATCTTTTTATTTTTGCCTATAATCTCTTGATTATTTTGTTGTGAAACAAAAATTTTGCAATAATTTCTATAAAGACAAAAGGAAAGTAATTTAATTTTTCCTCAAGCATGGTTAATAAAAATTCATAGAATATAACTGCTCAGAAACATGCTGCTTCCACAACTTGTTTTTGGTAATGTCATGAAACTTCTGGGATTGTTGCCAAATTTGGATAACTCTCTACCAATTGTCTTTCATATAATATTTCAGGCCATTACTGAGTGCATTTTGGATAGAAGAGAACTTGGTTTTGGCTAAGAATCAATAAAGGCTAAACCCTTACAATTTTATACATCTGATGATTAGAAGACTATTTAACAGACTAAATTAGTTTTTCAGATATTTCAAATTTTATTTCTCCTTCACCATGCACATAATTCTAGGACTAGAAATTGTGGACACCTTTGTATAACATTCTGGGTGTATCATCATAGGAGATGGGAGGAGTTTTTCTGGAAGTAAATTCTATGCAGGGTAGTGAGCCATGATTTTGCAGTGCATGGAGCTGACTGAACCACCTACGTATATTCCGCTGAAACAGCACTCTGCGCAGTTTTTCTATTACCTCCTGCCAAAAGGAGAAGAATGGGGGGACTGTCTGAACTAATTGCAACAAAAACCTTTTATTTTAGCAAATTTTATGAAAGCATATGACCATGTGAACATTTTACCAGGGATTAACCTTCATCAGCTTGTTTCATAGTAAACCCATCTCTGGCTATCATTACAATAGGAGAACTGTCTGTTTCTAAGTCTTTAGTATCTGTGGAGGAGACAGGAATATACAGTCCCTGTTTTGTGGCTGTTTTCATCCATCCATGACATGAACATCTGATTAAGAGCAAGAGGAAATATGTGTTCACTTTTCTGTTAGTACATATTTACTCGCATTTGCCCACATGCAACAGTGGGGATGAATGAAACTTAGCAAGCTTCTTGGGGTGTAGTGGTAATGGTCATATGGCCTAGCAGAACATTGTGAAAACTTTAATAATGAAATTACCAGGGTACATTATAATTCCACAGAGAAATATTTCAAAGAACATTTTCCAAAGTAATAAACATTTAATATTCAACATAAAATTTATTAGGTTTAAGGGGTTAATTTGTGATTTTAAGAGAAAGTGGGAAGGATTCAATATAGTATCCACAAAGGGGGAAATATATTAGCATAACTGTGCAAAATCTAACAGAAATATTTGTTTAAAAAAACTTCAGCTCCTGGTTATAAAGAATAGAAAATTTGATGGGATATTTCCTTTATGCCTTTTCGAGTGTGAAACACAAGCAGAAATGTTTGGATGTAATTATGAAAATAATTAATCAAATGACAAAAATAAAATTAAGAGTCATTTTCTCTACCTCTTGGAAATTTGGGAGGCAGAAATTTAGGAAGACATTAG
The DNA here is from genome assembly GCA_004027875.1 of Aplodontia rufa. Lineage (NCBI taxonomy): Eukaryota > Metazoa > Chordata > Mammalia > Rodentia > Aplodontiidae > Aplodontia > Aplodontia rufa. Next base: position 1,908 of record PVKS010044576.1, on the reverse strand, counting down.
AATAATGGGAGGTGATAAACTACCTTTAAGAAATAATAATTGCCAATACAAAATAGTTGAATTACTGTGGTTGATAATATAGAGATTGAAAGATTTTTGTCTTTCAAAATATGTTCAATATAGATTCCTTCATTAGAAGTTAATTACCTGTGTCTTTAAAATTGATTCACACACAAATCTTCAGAAGCATATCACATGCAATATTGAAATATAGCCTTATAGTATAGCCTAAAGAAAATGAGAAGGATTAATTTCTAAACTGCATCTGTTAAAAGTCTGATAAGTAAATCCTTTCTGATTTATTTATGCAAGTGTGTGTGTGTGTGTGTGTGTGTGTGTGTGTGTGTGTGAGGAGGGGAGGGGGAGAGAAAGCGAGAGAGAGTGACTTGAAATCAATAGATTAGGAATCTGACAGCTACATTTTATATAAAATATTTAAAATTATTTTATTTAACCTTAGTTTTATCATCCGTATTGTGAAGACAGGGAAATAATAATATTAAAATTTAAAATATTTTATGACATTTTGCATGTCTGATTGAATATTAGTGCTCACTTCTCAGGGAAAGGATGGAATAGAATCTAGGCTACTGAAAAATGAAAATATGAGACAAAATCAGGTAAAATTAAGATTACCAATTGCCTAAGTAAAGCAGCAGCTAGTTAACGAGTATCAGCCCCAATGATTATTTTAGCTTTCACCTAATGCTCTCATCACCTCTGTCAGCCATAACTTTCTGCCACTTTTCTTTCCTCATTCTCATCAAATGACCTTATTTCCTACTGCAGCAAGAAAATAAAAGCCATCAGACCCCCATCTTCTCACAGCTGCAGCTACAAAAAAGCATTTGCAGTTGTGACCTTTATCTCCTTCTTTCCTCATGTTCTGATGTATAAAATGTCCCTTCACCAATAAAGAGCAAATCCTTCCATCTGGGTTTGTGGGGCCTTTTCTTTCCCCTCAAGAACCTGGATGGTCCTTATTTAAATAGCTTCATATGTTCTGACAACTTTACATCCTAGCTATTTGTTGTTGTTAAATGCCAAATTTATATGGTCATATCTGAGTTCCAGCCTGTGTAAGTAACTGACTGTACGATTATTACTTACGCTGCTCATTCATTCAAACTTAGGATGTACAAAGCCAATCTCCTGATCCTGCCACTAACCCCTCTCAATTTGGATGTAATACTCCAATCTCGTTGTTGTACAATGTAAAATTCTTCCTGTAGAACAACGTAAAAATTCCCCAAATCCCACCACTTGGAAATATCAGATGAATGTTTTTATAAATTTCCCCTAATACATTTCTTTAGATAGATGGAGAGACGGGAGAGATTATTTAATAAAAGAGATGCCATTTAACATTATCATATTTTCTAATAGCCTTTTTTCAAAATGTATCATATATTTGCATATATAGTTATCACGATCAAGATTTTTGTCAAGTTAGAAGGAAGACTGTACAAAGAACAAGCAGCACAGATATTTTCGTACTCACTCTCTTCCTCAGTCTGCATTTTAAGCTCTTAATGGATTCTATTTTTGGGTGTAAGATTCGGACTTGATGCCACGATGTTTTGGATGGTCTATTTTAAACATTGTCTTCCTGCCTGGTGAATGAGGATTTGACTCTCTTCTGCTTCCCTTTATGCTCCTCTCTCCCCTCTCACACTAAATATTTTATTACTTTTAATTTCTATTTTGGTTGCTTTTGTATGTCCAAGAATATGTATTTCCCTTTATTTCTTCTTTCATTAGTTAGAGACAATCTTGTAAGGTGCAGCCCTCAATCCCTTGCCCCTTTCACTTCCTTACTTTGCAATGTTTATTTTTACTTATGTACTAACAAAAAAAATTGGAAGAAGGAGAGGGGAGAGGGTGGGGAGGAGGAGAAGAAGAGGAGGA
>PVKS010044575.1:0-14260 GCA_004027875.1 Aplodontia rufa | reverse complement strand
GGGACAAAAGCATAGTGTGGAAGAAAGGTAGCCTGTTCAACAAATGGTGTTGGACAAATTGGACAGACATGTGTAGACAACTGAAGCTGGATCCTTATCTTTCACCCTGCATAAAAATTAAATCAAAATGGGTCAAAGATCTGGATATTAAGCCAACAAACTTTAAACTTACTAGAAAAAGAAGTAGGGTCAACACTACAGGACATAGCAGTCAGCAACGCCTTCCTCAACAAAACTCCCATGGCTCAAGTGGTAAAGTTAAGAATAAATTAATGGGATGCAATAAAACTAAAAAGTTTTTGCACAGCTAAAGATCTAGTCAAGAGCATCAAGAGAGAACCTACAGAATGGGAGAAAACCTTTGCCTGCTACACCTTGGACAGAGGGCTAATATCCAGAATATACAAGGAACTAAAGAAACTAAACACCAAAATCACAAATAATCCAATCAATAAATGGGCTACGGATCTAAAAAGAAACTTCTCACCAGAGAAAGTCCAGAAAGCCCATAAATATATGAGAAAATGCTCTACATCATTAGTTATAAGGGAAATGCAAATCAAAGCTTCAATGAGATACTACCTCACTCCTGTTAGAGTGGCAAAAATGAAAAATTCTAACAATAACAGATGCTGGAGGGGCTGTGGGAAAAGAGGAACACTGTTACAGTGCTGGTGGGACTGCAAACTGGTTCAGCCACTATGGAAAGCAGTGTGGAGAATCCTCAAAAAATTAATGATGGAACCACCTTATGACCCAGCTATCCCACTCCTGGGGATTTTCTCAAAAGAGTTAGAATCAGCGTATTATAGTGATGTGTCTCCATCAATGTTTATAGCAGCTCAATTTACTATAGCTAGACTATGGAACCAACCCAGATGCCCCTCACTTGATGAGCGGATACAAAAACTTAGGTACATATATACAATGGAATACTACTTGGCCATTAGAGAAGAGGATATTATGGCTTTTGATATCAAATGAATGGAGATGGAAAGAATTATGCTTAGTGAAGTATCCCAATCTCAGAGACTCAAGGGCCGAATGAAGCTAGAATACATCGGGAAGCAGCAGTATGTTAGATGGCTAAGCTAATAATAACTTCAAATTGTATGATTCTTAACGCAACAAGGGGATGATTGCCTAGGAAACCTGGAGATGTAGGGAGGGGTATGTGGGGGGAGGGTGAAGGAAGAAATCCTAGGAAACTGGAGGGTGGGAATGGGGGGGAATCATTTCAGAAGGAGATCTCAGTCCTCCACAAGATATCCATTTAACTCAGAAGTTCTTCTGGGGGAAACAGCAACATGTGAAACCCAAGCTGGGCATCTATGACATGGCATTAGCCTTGGATAACTAAGTATATATACATTTGTTCTTGAATGTTTAATACTGTCTCCCCCTCAATTGTAACTCCATATTCATCTAAGAAAAAAGAAAAAAAAAAAAAAAAGAACTGGAGCAAGAAAGAAGTTTGCAGCAGGTCAAAGCTGTCCCCCCACCCAGACCTTATGACTCAGCGTGTCGGTCATGCTGGCGATGACCTGCTCCTGGCATGTCATTGTGCATTAGTAAAATGAGCACCTGGCCATGGGAGGATGTACGATTGTGTAACCTGGAGCTGGATAACGGAGATCCACCGTCAAGACAGAGCATGGATGCAGCAGCAATCCAGCACGCTGTGATTACTATACATTCAGGATCAGGCTCAACCAGGTCTGGAGGGAACATTCAAGCTCAAAAAGAGGTGGCTCATTCTCCTTTACCACTGCTCTGTTGCACTGTTGCCTCTCTTTCAACTATAAATACGGTTCAACGGGAGTTTTCAAGTAATGGAAGAGCAACATCTCAGGGCTCGCTCCCAGATGGATCAGTTCATTACGTTGCACTGGTCTGGAAGGAGCAAGACTGAAACATCATTTGGAGAAGAGTCATAAATTGTACTCTTGGGAATGGGCACAGAACTTGAAGATTTGGGGCTTTGTGATATTGCCTACCTGAGAGTCTCTACCACAGAGGAAGCATTGAGCAATCAGCAGAGAGGATGTCTCTTCTGGTGGGTGTCAGTCTGCTCAGTTCTGGTCTTGTGTAATTGGTTCCAGAACAGAATGGCCATGGCTACAGGGATGATGGCTATGCATGGCTCAACAGCACTGGTGGTCTCTCTCCAACATGGATCCAGTCTTGCTTGGCTGCTGCTGAGTAGCCACCTTGCCAGCAGAAAAAACTCAAACTGAGTGGGGCACCCCTGTAATCCCAGCAACTTGGGAAGCTGAGGCAAGAGGAGGGCAAGTTCAAGGCTAGCCTCAGCAACTTAATGAGACTCTGTCTCAAAATAAAAAGAACTGGGGATATAGCTCAGTGGTAAAGCACCCCCAGGATCAATCTCCAATACCAAAACCAACCAACCAAACAAACAAACAAAAAAGTTCAAACTGAGTCCTTGACATGTGCTATTCTTTAAGGAAACTAAACACAATGTGGATGAAGGGGCAGTTTTTCCTTAAGGAGTTGATACCAACTCTAGAGATGGGTTTTGCCTTTCCTGCCTGCACCACAATCCAAGGGCTTAGCAAATGCTTTCTTTACTGGCAAGGGGGCTGACACAATATCAGGCCAAGCGGAACAAAGGAGGCATGATAATTAGCATACAGCCACGGGACTCCCTGGTTCTACTTCACAGTTCACCATCTAGAACTAGCTGATCTAGCCAAAGGATGGAATTTGTGTTCGTCATAGTCCTTCGGGGATATACACACTGAGCAAGTCACCATCATGAGGAGATGTGTTTTCAGCAGCTAGGTTTTAGAAACAGGAATGGAAGTAGGATTGGTGTCTCTCACATCACCCCCAATGATCCACTTGTGGAAATCATGTTTCTTATCCTTAGTATTCTCCCAACATGGAAAGTTATATGATTGAAAAAATGCCAATGCCCATTAATAGCAAATTAGATAAATCAACCTTTGGACTTCATAGTACATATAAATGATGAAATATTATGCAGCCATTAAAAAGAATCAGGCAAGGGCTGGAGCGGTAGCTCAGTGGTTTTGGCACTTGCCTGGCAAGCACGAGGACCTGGGTTCAAACCCCAGCACCACGTACACAACTAAGTGTTGGAGCAACTAAAGCCATGTGAAAAACTAAATGAAGTTGTTTCTCTCTTTCTCTGTCTCTCTCACTGTCCCTCTCTCTTTAAAAAAAAAAAAAGAATTAAAAAAAAAAGAATCAGGCATATCTTTATGTGTTGACTTGCAAGGATGTTCAAGATAAACTACTAAGTGTAAAAAGGAAATTATAGAACAGTATATGCAATATGATAGAATTTATACCTGATTTTTTTTGTAAATGTTTACAAAGGTTTTATTCATGACTGTGTTTTTGTAAACAATGTAACATATTGGAATACTAGTTGATTACAAAAATTATTGAACCATGTACATGAACAGATCTTAGGTATTATGCTAAGAAGTCAGATTCAAAAAGCTGCATACTTAATGACATTCTAGAAAAGCCAAAACTATATGAATTGAAATTTGATCAGTGGTTGCCGGGACTGACAACTGACCGTATAAATAACCTGAAGGAAGCCTTTGTGGTGACAAAAACTCTTTTGGTAGTACTTTCACAGAATTGTGGTTAGAAAGCATCATTTTGCCATATGTAAATTATATATCAATAAAGTGGTTTACTCTCTTACATGACCAGGCATACAAACTGGTACAATACCTAGAAGGTAGTTTAGGACTGTCTATACCAAAATTAAAATGCATAAACTGGCTGATCCAGAAAAAAACAATTACCTGGGAATGTGTTCTACAGAAACTTGCCTATTTGTGTGCACACTCCAGGTTATTTACTGCAACACTGTATAATTACAAATTAGGGAACACCTATATTCATAGGATGGAATACTACACAAGGAGCAACAAAGATGGGTGCCTTCCATGCAATAATCAAAATCTGTCTACTGTTAGACAGGATATACAGTATACACTTTTTTGGCTATAAAAAGGGAATAATTAGGGACTGGAGTGTTGGCTCAGAGGTTGTGGTGCTTGCCACGAGTTCGAACCCCAGCACCATGAATAAAAAAGGGTGTTGGAGCAATGAAAGTCACATGAAAAACTAAATAAAACTGAGTATCTCTTTCTCTCTCTCTCTCTCTGTCCCTCTCTCTTAAAAAAAAGGAATAATTAGGCTCATTTATATTTAGATTGTACACTCACATGAAATTATTATCATGATTATGCCACAGGGGCTGAGAATTGAGTAAAACAGGAGAAATGGATGTGTTATAACTGAAGAGGAGGAAAATTTGTAGTTTCTTTTCTTTTTTTTTTTAGAGAGAGAGACAGTGAGAAAGACAGAAAGAGAGAATCAATTTTATTTAGTTTTTCATGTGACTTTTGTTGCTCCAACACTTCGTTGTGTACATGGTACTGGGGTTCGAACTCGAGTCCTCACGCATGCCAGGCAAGCGCAGAACCGCTGAGCCACCGCTCCAGCCCCTCTTTCTTTCTTTCTTTTTTTTTTTAAAGAGAGAAAGCGGGAGACAGTGAGAGAGAGAAAGAGAAAATCAAATTTATTTAGTTTTTCATGTGGCTTTCGTTGCTCTGACACTTCAGTGTGTCCTCGTGCATGCCAGGAGTTTCTTATCCATGTATTGTTTAGTATTGACACTCAGGGATGATTGAGAAAAGCTGATTTACATTGGGTGGGGCTGGTGAAAAAACTGAGAAGCCAGACACTAAGAACAAATCTGAAGCCAAAAATGTGGATCCAAAGCTGGGAAAGAGCAGGGTTCCATGGCCCAACGATCGCTCCTCCAATCCCCCTCTACATTAGAGGCGAAACCCCATACAGTAGCAAGGTCACACCCTACCTCCAGGAAGTTTAGAAATTGCTTTAAAGACCAAAATGATAAGGAAATAAAAAGGACATGAATAAAATGTATCAGTTAATTATGTTACTTTAAAAAAAATTTTTTTTTAAAGAGAGAGGGACAGAGAGACACAGAGAAACAGAATAATTTTTTTAAATTTAGTTTTTCATGTGGTTTTTTTTCTTCTGACACTTCATTGTGTACTGGTGCTGGGGTTTGAACCTGCCTACTCGCACATGCCAGGAAAGCGATGTAACTGCCAAGCCACCACCGCTCCATTCCCAGGTATTTAATTATGTTCTTGGTTAGAACTTTAGAACATCAATTTGTGAGGATAGATTTCATTTGTTAGCCCTGGAGCTGAGGAGCAGCTTGGATTTTGGGTAAAATCTGTGAGTCCACAGCTCTCTGATCAATCTTGGCGCTGCTCTAATCTCATATCTCTTTCTCCATGTCAAAGATCTCACCTTCCTGGTGCCTGGGCTTCTGCAGCTTAGTCTTCTTGAAGTAAGCTTCAGTGAGGTGTTTGGGGATTTTCACTTTGCTTATATTGATCTTCTTGGAGTTTGCAATAATGAATTTCTGATGTGTTCTACAAAGAGGAACTCGATTGAGGGAAAGAGGTCCAGGCACAAGTAGCAAGCCACTGCTCAGCTGCTTCAGGAAAACCACTCTCGTGCGTCTGTGGCACCCAGTGAGGAGGATAAGATGGTCCCAGGCGTGATGCTGGCTCTCAGCTTGCTCACATGCTGCCTGTAGGTGTTTTCGCCACGGCTCAAACAGCTTTTGTGCCACATCTGCAGTAGGATGGTATCTAGACATTTTGCAAAGCTTAACCACCCTGGTACCACCATTCTTGTCACCATCAACTGGTTCTGTGACAGTTGCAAGAACCTTCTTTTTCTTTTCCACCTTGGGTTTAGCAGCTGGGTACTTCCTCTTAGTGCGTGGCCTCGTGGTAATATATAGCAGACCTGGAGTATCTGCCAAGTCCTCTAACCAGGACAGGGTTTCAGCTGCACTGGGGTTTCTCTTTCTTGGGCTTTGGTTACTTTTTTTTTTAAAGAGAGAAGGACAGGGGCTGGAGCAGTGGCTCAGCAGTTTCGGCGCTTGCCTGGCAAGCACGAGGACCCGGGTTCAAACCCCAGCACCACGTACACAACTAAGTGTTGAAGCAACTAAGGCCATGTGAAAAACTAAATAAAGTTATTTCTCTCTTCCTCTGTCTCTCTCAGTGTCCCTCTCTCTTTAAAAAAAAAAGAGAGAGAGAAAGAATCAATTTTTATTGAGTTCTTCACATGGCTTTCGTTGCTCTGACACTTAGTTGTGTACGTGGGTGCTGGGGTTTGAACCTGTGTACTTGCACATGCCGGGCAAGCGCTGTAACCACTGAGCCACCGCTCCAGCCCCCTTTGGTTACCTTTTTAACTGTGCCAATGGCATCCGCGTTCTTGGCTCCAGGTTTCTTCTTGGTGTGCGGCTTCCTCTCAGCCTTTCCACTTTCCATCTTACAAAATGGGAAAGAGAACTGAATACCCAGGTTCCCGTCTATAAGCGATCTACACCTGATTTTTAAAAGGTAATATATGTCCTTGGACAAAGAAATAAATCTAGAGTGATACATGAGAGACTGATTGTTATAAGGGGAGTGAAGGGCAAGGGAGACTTTCTTTTCACTTTATATTCTTCTATGCCTTCATATTTCTGCTTTTTAAATTCTTTTATATAAGCATACATTGCTTTATCATACAAATGGGTTTAAATGATTTGCTTAAGACCCTTTGCTATATTAAAAATGAAATCAAATATTTTGAAGTTAGTTTCAGAGTCCTAGTCAGTAGACCAGAGTTAGGAGGGCTATTTTCATTATGAAAAAAATCTGTTTAGATTATTATTTCCATCTCCAGCCTAGGGGAAAATATTCCTTATCTTCCTCAGTGTTTCTGAGGCGTCCCTCTGTACTACTCTTAAAAAAGAGTTCCTCCAGATGCCAAGACCTCCTAGGAAGTCACTGTGGCTCTCCTCTTGTTTGGACGGATGGCTAGAGGCTGCAAAAGGTAAGATAACACAGATTGGAGGAGCACTGGAAAAGGTGGAATCAGTGGTGGGGAAGCTTGGAGACCCGGGGTTTGTGTTGGGCTTGCTGGTGACCACAGAGAGGGAACACGGCAGGCTGGTCCTCTGGATTCCTCTCAAAACCCAACGCTGGCCAGCAATGCACAAAGCGAGCTTGACCTGTTTTGTTGACTAATAAAGCAGGTAGAAAGTCCTATGAAAGAGGTAAAGGTACAACTGTGATCACAGCGAAAAATAGCACTGACACCACCCAAAAAATGAATGCAGCAACACACAGACAGCTACGAAGGAAATCATTTGTTTAGTTTTTATGTGTTGTCCCAACAAAAAAGAGCGATGTACTTCAAAGATTTTTCAACCAGGCGATTTTATCCAACAGTCTTTTTGCTAGAGGACTTTTAAAGTTAATAAGTAATAAGGAAGGTTAATAATTAGCAAGAAAATATGCCTGTTGAAAGCAAATTTGTGGCCTAAAACATTAATCCTGCTAAATATAAAGACGAATTAAACATTTTAAAAAGTTAGGTGAAAGACACACGCTTGGCTCATTTGGAAAATTTTCCATTCCAGCCAGGCGCGGTAGTTAATGTTATGATTTCAGCTACTCGGGAGGCTGAAGCAGAAGGATCACAAATTTGAAACCAGGCTGGGCAACTTAGCCAGGCCCTGTCTTAAAATAAAATGAAAAGGGCTGGGGAATGTAGCTCAGTGGTAAGACATTTGTCTAACATACATCAGGACCTGGGTTCAATCCCCAGTACTGAAAAAAAAATGTCCCCATTCTGTATAAAAATTACAACTTCCTAGTGTGGATTTGATTTATTTATTTATTTTGGTACTGGAGACTGAACCTAGACGTAATCTGCCACTGAGTTATATCTTTAGCCCCCTTTTCTTTTGAGACAGGGTCTCACTCAGTTGCCCAGGCTGGCCTCAAACTTTAGATCCTCCTGCCTCAACCTCACAAGTAGAAGGGATTATAGGCATGTATCATCATGCCCAACTGGTTTGGATGTTTTATAATAACTATATGTCATATTGGTTATCAATCTAGAAATTTTATTTGTGGAAAATAAAAATAATTTAAGTAGTCAAAGAGCAATAATTATATATATTTTTATCAAACAATTGTAAAATCATTCATTGTGAAGTTCTGTGTTCTACAGGACAGCAAGATGACTATAGCTAGTAATAATTTATTATATATTTCAAAATAGCTAAAAAAGGGGGCTGGAATGGTGGCTCAGAGGTTGTGGCGTTTGCCTGGCATGCGCAAGGATGCAGGTTCAAACTCCAGCACCACAACGAAGTATCGGAACAACAAAAGTCACATGAAAAACTAAATAAAATTGATTCTTTCTTTAAAACAAAATAAATAGTTAAAAAGGAGGATTTTAAGTGCTCTTATCATAACAAAAAATATTTGAGATGATATATATATATGCTAATTACCCTGACTTGATTGTTCCACAACATAAGCACAAATATATACAATTATTATTAATTGAAAAATAAAACTTTACAAAAATCACTTATTCTGACTTCTCCTGTGTTGTGATATTTCATTTTCTGGAGTCTAAGGTATGTGGCAGGACACATGTAAGAGCATTAGGACACTCACATCTCCCTGCAAACTGGGGGTCTTGAAGGTAACGAGCCAGCCTGTTGATTTCTGCATCTTTTGTTCTGGAAGTATTTACATGGCAGCTTTACCACTTAGGAGTTCACTACATAGCAGGAATACAATCTTCCTAGATAAACACATTGTGAACCAAGCCAAAAATATCTTCCTATAAACAAACAAAACAGTCTGTTACTATTTGCAGTTTGTATATTACCTTGTAAAAATAAAATTAAACAGGTCTCCACTTGTTGAACAAATAGAGAGAGATAACGATAAGGGACTGTTTGGTTTCTATAGTTGTGGGCAAGGAAATGCTCTGCTTTGTCTTCCGTGCTGTTAACAACCAGTTTACATAAACTCCTGACATCCATCTATACCACACATTAGTAATGAACATTAATGGCCAGATCTTTGCTGCTTTTAAATGAGCATATCTGCATATAATAAAAGCTGTGTAATCCAAAGGCCCCAAACTGGCAGCCTGCAGGCCAAACAGTATCTGCACATGTGTTTTATTGGGCCTGAATGGGGTTTAGATTTTTTTTTAAATTACTTGTCAGCATTTTAAAATCAGAAGTTTATTTCCCCTAAAAGGAACCAGGACCCTGGAGAAATGGCTGATCACAGGTCTAGGGCAGGATAAACCTGGAATATTTTGTTGTGTGGCAAAAGAAGTAAAGAAGTGCTCAAAGAATGATGGACATGTGTCAGGACACTGGAGCAGGAAAGTAGCTCTGCATGGCCAAACACACCAGTGAAGGAAAGTTCTTTTGTACAGAGAAATGACAACAAGTAGAAAGAGTTACATATAAATAACTAACTATCTTATAATAACTCATTATAATTGATTCAGGCAAGGATCATCAATGGATATTAAGACCACTGGTTGAAAGTTTTATAGACATTAATTAACAACATATATTCATTTGTACACATTTTAAAGTTATACATATGGTTATATAGCTATTATTGGAATAATGAGAAATTGAGCATGAACTATTTTAAACAAAAGAATTTGAGTTGATAAACTTATTGAACATGGAGATCACAACATGGTTATATAGAAAAATACCTCTGTTCTTTGCAATTCGTGTTAAATATTTAAGGAGATGGTTGACCAATAAAACAAACAAACAAACAAACAACCCCAGAGCCAAAGCCAGAGAGAAGCAGAGATAGAATAAAGAAATACAGGAAAATTCTCACTGCTGATGAGTCACTCTAATTAGAGATACATTAGGATTCATTGTACTATTTTTTGAATTTTTTTCCCAAGATAAAAAATTTGTAGAGAAAAGCCCAGGCATTTTACATAAAATTTGGATTTTCTGGCCTTTTAAAAAGACTGAGAATGGGGCTTGGCAGTGGCTTGGCGGTTAAGGTGCTTGCCCGGCTTGCACAAGTACGTGGGTTCAAACCCCAGCACCACGTACGAAATGAAGTGTCTGATCAATGAATGTCCATGAAAAAGTAAATAAAAATTGATCCTGTCTTTCTCTCTCTCTCACTGTCCCTCTCTCTTTAAAAAGGAAAAAAAAAAAAAAAAAAAAAAAAGACCGAGAATGCAGCACCCTGGACTGATAGTCCACAGAGCTGAGCTGTGGCTATGTTAGGTCTTCCGTTTCCTCCAGTCCCCTTGTGTCCATCTTGTCCTACATTTCACACATTTCGCACAGTGACGGTACCAGTGTGATCCCCACAGATATTTGAATGTGTTATCTGCTATAGTCCAAAATGGAAAATGCTGAACATGGCTAAAACATATGACATATGTTACTAATCCACTTCAACGAGCCAAGTGAACGATTTGAAGAAAAGGGACCTGGGCGAGGTTCCTTTTAGGACTACTTTTTTTTTTTTTTCTCGTTTTTCTGTGTTTTGCCAGGACTAAATTCTAAAAGATGCCACAGGATTTCCCATTGAGGATTTTTCTGCCTTGGGAAATATTCCTTCCCAGATAACATTGGGAAAACAGATGCTTTTAAAATGATGAAAGCTCTAATTAGATTATAGTGGCAGGGAGCATTGGCATTTAGTAGAATGGGGCCCTGGAACATTCAATTAAGCACTTACTCAGTGGTTTGCTTTGGATCACAGGGAACTTTGTCAGCCCCTCTCCTCACGGGGTTCGGGGTGTGTTCCTGTCACCAGGATGGCCCAGCAGTGTTTCTGGCCTGATGTTTGCAAGCAGTGTGCCTCTTGCAGAGGCTGCGTACAGTGCTTGCCCCTCTTCCTTGGGGACACGCGCATGCTTCAAGTCCAGCCTTCCACCTTCCCACCTGTGCTTTTCTCTCTCTTATTTACTGTTCTTTTTGACCTTTCCTCCTCTGCTCCAGCATCCATGAAGCTGCCTAAGGTTGGTAGATGTTTGGCCCAAGAGCTCTTTGCTCCCCTCAGCAAAAAGTCAGCGAAGCAGCACCCCAAAGAGACATAAATCATGCAGATAAGCTGGGCTGGGTTCCAGGAGGTGTTGGAGCTTGCCCAAGGTCAAATGACAGCTTTGGGTGGAACCAGGCAGCAAAATTCCCACAGCAGTCCCATGCAGTCACACAGCCCTAGAAGGCTATTGGAAGGAAGGTGACCGAAAAAAAAGGAGCAGCTCTTTATGATTAATTAAATTCGGATGAGAGCACGTTTCTGTCACAGAGCACAGTTCACAGTCTCCGTAGCCCAAACTCCCTGTATCTTTCTCATTTCCCCCCTAAGATTTCATTTGTTTTGTTTTGTGGCACTGGGGATTTAACTCATGGAGCTCTATCTCTAAGCTACATATCTAGCCCTGTTTATTGTTTTATTTTGAGACAGGCTAAATCTAATTTTCAGAATATATACATATATAGCACATTGTTTCGTTGGAAGCATTTTTGATTGTTCAACAAATAAATTTCTTAATAAAAAATAATCTACAGGGCTGTGGAACGAGGGTGGGAAAGAACCACTGACTATTCCAGGGAAAATCTGCACTCAGACTTCCATGGAAGTCCCTGTGGGAGAGACCCACACAGGGAAGACCCTGTGGGAGCAAGAACAAAGTCTTTGTGGACTTCAGAGAGTAGTCTCCAGTGTAATGTGACAGTTCTAATGTGTGAAAGCAGGGAGGCTCGGACTTGGGGACAGACAGACTGTGCCTGCCTTCCAGCTTTCTGACCAGGATGATGTGGCAAATCATTAACCATCCTAACTTCATTTGTAAAGTGGGATAGCAATATCTACCTTCTAAGGTTGTTATTAGTCTAACTGGGGCACCCAAGGTAACATTACTGGGCAGGTTCCCCAAGTCTACTGGGTCACCAGCCCTACCCGCCAAATGAAAAATGTGATTCCTCCTCCTTGTTTGTCTCTCTTATTTTGTTGTCTTTGGAGAACAAGTTATCACTGTGTCCTAGCTGCTGCTTCCAGCCCTGGACTCACATTGGTCTAATCTCATGCCCTTTGTTCCATCTGCTCCAGGTAGAAGGTCACTGTCCTAGTCTTGACCTTAAACTCCAGTAGGATCACCTACTCTCTTTGCCGCAGCTGGTTGAAATTATTTCCTTCCTCTTCCAACAGTTCTGATTTTCATTCCATAGAGGGAAGGTTCAGTATCAGAGAGGCTTGGGGTCTTAATAAAGCAATTATTTTGAGATGGCTAGTGTCTGAACCACACAGACCTTTATTTGTTGACACATGGTCCCCAGGGGCTAGGTTTGCGTTTAAGTATGTTCACCTGCTTTATGAAAAAAGCAGTGCCCAGTTCTCACCACAAGGCCTGTGATGACTCCAAATCATCATGTCATCAGAGACTTTGTCCCTCCCTGTATTCTGGCTTCTTTTATGGTCGCTCCATTGCTCATCAATACATATTTAAACTTCAAGTTGTGGAAAGGGGTTGAAGTCTATCCTGTAGGGCTCAGGTGCTAGCTGCAAATCAGAAGATGTCATATCCCCTGGTGAAAGAAATTCGACACTTATAACTTGGGGCCAGCTATGAAGTCCTGTTACATAAAGATGAAGGACAGTGTATATAAAGAATCACGCAATGTTTCAAATGAAATAAGAGGCTGCATAATCTCCGAGAGGATTCATCAACTGGTCTTTTACTATGTTATTACTTTTTGTTTTGGTTATGGTCCTAGTTAGTAAGTCAAGGTCATGGCTCCGGAAATTCTGTCCCTACTATACTCCTACAGCACCAAGTTTTCTCTCCTTTGGATTGATACCATTAGCCACTGCCTCACACCTTAACCTCACTTTATTCTGCTCCAGACACTTTGACCTCTTTGCTCCTCCTGAGACACATCAGAACACGCTAAGAGCATGTGCTTGATCCTTCCCTGGGGCCTTTGTACTTTATGGTGCCCTGTCTGGAATGCTTTCCCCCGATTGCTGGGTGAGGCATCCCGCATTTCCTCTTGGTCTTTGGTCATAAATACTTTTCCTAACCACTATATGAAAATGCAAGCTCCCTAGCTTGCCCTGTAGCCTCTTATCCTGCTTTATTCTTCACTACTTGACATTTAATTATTTACTTACTGTTGGTCTCTCCTTGCTAAGATGTGAGTTCCTGAGGCCAGGGGCCAAGAAGAGTCCCTGATGTGTGGCTGGGGCTCTATAAACACCTGCCAAATGAACACATACCAACTCTCCTATGCACAGATGCCATATCCGAAAAGCTAACTGAATAGTTTTAATTATTTTCTTCTCGTCATGACAGAAAGTAAATTTGAGAAAGGATAGAATAGTTGCTGTGAGCTCATGAATTACAGTAAAAGTTTATTATTGTCATTAGAATTTGTCCTTAATGTGGATTTTGAACTGACTGGTTTTAACTAGAATGGCAACTGTTTATTTCGTTTTTTTTAAGACTAATTATATAACCAAGAAAATTACAATTCAAAATTGAAAACATCAGAAAGAGTTGACTACTGTAGACATTTTGAAGGGTGAATTATATTCAGTTTAGAAAATAGTTTGAGTATGAACATTGAATTTGTGTCACAAAAAAGGACCATATCTTTTTTCTTTTCTTTTCTTTTCTTTTTTTTAAGAGAGAAGGACAGTGAGAGAGAGAGAGTCAATTTTTATTGAGTTTTACACATGGCCTTTGTTGCTCCAACACTTATTTGTGTACATGGGTGCTGGGGTTTGAACCTGTGTACTTGCACATGCTCGCACATGTCAGGCAAGCACACCAACCACCAAGCCACCACTCCAGCCCCCATACCCTTTTTTCAAATGATATGATAGTGTTATTTTGAAAGTATTTCAACTTTTTGGGAAAAAACGATCTTTCCTAAAAATCTTAGCAAAATAGTTTTCTTGATAATAATTATAATCCTCAAAAACATTTACCAATGGACAGCTGAATATTCAATTATGCTTTCCTCTCTAAAAATGTGAAGCATTGTGAATGTTCTGCCTTAAAAGTTGCCCAGATGCAGCTACGCTCAAGCCATCCCTTATTCCAGGGCTGGACTCATGTTCCAGCAAACTCTTCACGCCCCCTCCTACTGGATCCTGGCCTGCTTCCATCCCCTTCTCCCCCTGATCAATTAGTACCCACCAGGCATCTTGACCAAGACTTTGGGATTACAACCTTTGTTCCCTTTAGACACCGAGTTTTCTGTTTATGTAGCTTTTCCTACAACATACTGTCTTCCCTGAATGCCTTATCTCTCAAGCATGCCTCCCAA
>PVKS010044574.1:0-14265 GCA_004027875.1 Aplodontia rufa | reverse complement strand
GGTACTCGTGTTTGCCAGGCAAGCGCCGAAACCACTGAGCCTCTGCTCCAGCCCCTAGTGTTTATATTCTTGATTATCGCCTTTCTAACTAGAGTGAGGTGAAAAGCTCAGTGTGGTTTTAATTTGCATTTCTGTAATTGCAAGAGATGTTGAGCATTTTTTCATGTATTTGTTGACGATTTGTATTTCTTCATTTGTAAAGTGTTTGCTTAGTTTTTTTGCCCATTTATTGATAGGGTTATTTGTTTCTTTTCTTTCTTTTTTTTTTTAAGAGGGAGAGAAAAAGAATCAATTTTATTTATTTTTCCATCTGGCTTTTGTTTCTCCAACACTTAGTTGTGTATGTGGTGTTGGGGTTTGAACCTGGATCCTCACACATGCCAGGCAAGTGCCCTAACCGCTGAGCCACTGCTCCAGCCCTGGTATTCAGTTTTTTGAGTTCTTTGTGTATCTTGTATGTTATTGCCCTGTCAGAGGTGTAGGAGGCAAAGATTTTCTTTTTTTCATTGTGTAGGTTTTCTCATCTTGCTCTTAATTGTTTTCTTTGCTGTGAGGAAGCTTTTCAATTTGATCCCGTCCTATTTATTGATTTTTCTTTTTATTTCTTGTGCTTTGGGGGTCTTATTTAGGAATTCAGTTCCTGAGCCAGTGTACTGGAGTGTTGGGCCTACTTTTTTCTTCTAGTAAGTGCAGGGTCTCTGGTCTAATTCCTAGGTCTTTGATCTACTTGAATTTTGTGCAGGATGAGAGATAGAGATTGAGGTTAATTTTACTACATATGGATTTCCAGTTTTCCCAGCACTATTTGTTAAAGAGACTGTCTTTTCCCCAACTTAGGTTTTTGGCTCCTTTGTCAAGTATGAGATAATTCTAATTATGTGGTTCGTCTCTGTGTCTTCTATTCTGTTCCACTGGTCTTCAAGCCTGTTTTGGTGCCAGTACCGTACTGTTTTTGTTACTATAGCTCTGTAGTATAATTTGAAGTCCAGTAGTCCATCTTCGCTCTTCCTGAGTAAGAATTGCTTTGGCTATTCTGGGTCTCTTATTTTTCCAAATGAATTTCATGATTGTTTTTTCTAATTTTGTGAAGAATTTTATTGGAATTTTGATGGATATTGCATTGAATTTGTGTAGCACTTTAGGTAAGTTGGTCATTTTGATAATGTTCATTATTCTTATCCAAGAACATGGAAAGTCTTTCTGTCTTATAAGTTCTTTTCCATTTCTTTTTCTAGTGTTCTATAATTTTCAGGTGCATTACCTCTTTTGTTAGATTTTTTTTTTTTTTTTAAGAGGTAGAGGGAAGAGAGAGAAAGAGAACCTATTATGTTTTTCATCTGGACTTTGTTTTTCCAATGCTTACTTGTGAATGTGGTGCTGAGGTTCAAACCCAGGTTCTTGCACATGCCAGGCAAGTGCTCCACCCACTGAGCCTCCACTCCAGCCCCTCTTTTATTAGCTTGATTCCCAAGTATTTTATTTTTTTGAAGCTTTTGTGAGTGGAGTAGTTTTCCTGACTTTTTTCTTAGCAAGTTCATCATTGGAATAAAGGAATGCTATTGCTTTGTGAATGTTGATTTTTGTATCCTGCTACTTTGCTGAAATTGTTTGAGCTCTAGGAGTCTTCTGGTGGATTTTTTAGATCTTCTAAATATATAATCATGTCATCAGCAAACAGTGATAGTTTGAGCTTTACTTTCCTATTTGTATCCCTTTAATTTCCCTCTCTTTCCTAATTGCTTGGGCCAGAGTTTCATGGACTATGTTGAATAGGAGTGGTGAAAGTGGGCATCTTTGTCTGGTTCCTGTTTTTAGAGGAAATGCTTTCAATTTTTCTCCATTCTGAATAATGTTGGTCTTATGTTTGTCATAAATGGTCTTTACTACGTTGAGGTCAATTCCTTCTATTCCTATCTTTTCTAGTGTTTTAAACATGAATGGGTGTTGTATCTTGTCAAATTTTAAAAAAGCAAAATACATGTGTGCCAAGCAAAACATGTCTCGGGCTGGAGCAGTAGCTCAGCAGTGGGAGTGCTTGCCTGGCATGCACGAAAACCCAGGTTCAAATCCCAGCACCACATACACAACTAAGTGTCAGAGAAACAAAAAGCAGATGAGTAAATAAAAATTGATATATTCACATTCTCTCTCTCCTTCTCTCCCCCCCATTTCCTCCCTCTCTCCCTTTCTCTAAAAAAGAAATTAGACTAAAAAGAAGGTCTCAGGAACAACATTTAACCCTCTCATTTACATATTTGTGACCAGCTTTGTGAAATTTGAATAGGTCATATTGATAGCTTGGAATTTTTACTAATCCAGTGGGGGGATTTTTTTTTTTTTTTTGGCACTAGGTATTGAACCCAGGGGTGCTTAACGCTGAGCCACATCCCCAACCATTTTTATATTTTATTTTGAGACAGGATCTCAACTAATTTGCATAGTGCCTTACTGAGTTGCTGAGGCTTGTCTCAAACTTCTGATCCATTTGCCTCACCCTTCCTAGTTGCTGGGATTACAGGCACGTGCCACCATGTGCAACTGATCCAGTGAATTTTTTTTTTTTTGAATCAGTTTTATTTATCTTTTCATCTGGTTTTGGTTTTTCCTTCACTTAGTTGTATATGTGGTGCTGGGGTTTGAATCAGGGTCCTTCCATGCCAGGCAAGCCCTCTACCACTTAGCCACTGTTCCAGACCCTGATCCAATGAAATTTTAAAGAATAATTATTAACCTAGTTGGTGCTATCATGAGTCATGTATATCTTGTGTAACATGATATTGTTTATCATGCCTTCAGAAAAGGGAAATATAGTAATACTTTATAAAA
Organism: Aplodontia rufa; assembly: GCA_004027875.1. Taxonomy (NCBI): domain Eukaryota; kingdom Metazoa; phylum Chordata; class Mammalia; order Rodentia; family Aplodontiidae; genus Aplodontia; species Aplodontia rufa. The sequence continues at coordinate 11,439 of PVKS010044574.1, read as the reverse complement.
GAGAAAAGAATTTCAAGATGTTAATATTTTTAAGTAGACTTGAGAGTTTTGTGTGTGTGTGGATATATATCCAGATCCAAAAGTTCTAGAGTACATTTAATTGTATTGTAACATTGTGTTAAAAAAAATTTTTTTTTTGTACCTGAGATTGAACCCAGGGGTGTTTAAGGACTGAGCCACATACTCAGCCCTTTTTATGCTTTATTTTGTGACAGGATCTTGCTAAGTTGCTAAGTCTGGCTTTGAACTCTTGATCCTCCTGCCTCTGCCTCCCAAGCCTCTGGGATTACAGTGGTGTGCCACCACACCTGGCTGGTAGATACTATTTAAGTGCACATGCGTAATTGTTGCAGTAATAGATTCCCTTCCATAGCAAATCTGATTGTTAAGAAAAGAGGCAGTTGTTATTATTCCAGTTTTAGAATCCGGTATTCCAGGTATTGTAGGCATAATCTGAGATGTTGGTTTGACTTGGTGACTCTCCCTTTTTTTTTTGGGTACCAGGAATTGAACCCTGGGCCACTTAATCCCTGAGCCACATCACCAGCCCTTTTTATTTTTTTAAAATAATTTGAGATGGGGGTCTCCCAAGATGTTGGGATTACAGATATGTGCCACCACTCCTGCCTCTCAGCTCTGACCTTTTTGAGGTTGAGCAAATAATAACTACTCTGGTTCTCATCGTTTGAATTTTGTTTGTTTGTTTGGGAGGCACTGGCCATGTAGTTGGTAAACCTAGAGAACTTTGGCTTGTACAGAAGCAGATTTTCTTTCATCTGTGCAGATCTAGCAAGCTTTGGAAGGTGTGCCCATCTATGAGGGATGGTAGGTACTTGATATACAGACAGCCCCACAGACAGCAACTGTGGAGGGCAGGCCTGGTGGCTTGCTCAGTGGCTTTGTTCTTTTTCTACACAGAATTTTAATTTTTTTTAAAAAAGATACCCCTTGATTAATAGAGAACAATGTGTGCATTTCTACTAAGACAGGAAAATGACAAGAATGCCTACTGTTCCCACTCCTACTTAATTTTGTAATAGAAGTACTATCAAATGCAGTTATAGAAGCAAAAGTTAAAATGGTTAGAAAGGAGGTAAAATTACCACTGTTGTCAGATGAATGGATTATATGTATAATTCATCTAGGAACTTAATGTACAGTAGGATTCAATAAGGTAGTGAAGAGTAAACATGTAGAAATAAAATATATTAAGTGGATATGTAGTTATATTGTAACACATGCATTTGTTGAGCAAAGAGAATTGTAAAAAGTTGAAGGATTGAGTCTAAAGAAGATAACTGAATTTTTCACAAATACTGTGGTCGTCTTGTTGCCCAGGTATTGACTGTTTATAATTTTTGGCTAGTAATATTCTGAAATTGGTCATCTTTGTACCTTTGTCATTACTCTGAATTTTTAAAAATTTTCTCAGTATATTGTATGGAATGAGATTATCAGATCAAAAAGAGAAAGATGTTTAAGCTTTTTCTTTGTGTTGGTAAATTAAAACTCATTTTCAGGGTAGGAGAGTAATAGTATATTTGCTTTTATCTACACAGTGTTGATTTGTTTCAGCTAATATTTATTGCAGTATTATAAACAGCTTTTATGAATAACTATTCTAAAGGAAATGCATGTATAATTTTTTTGTTGAGTTGTTGTACAATCATAGATATATATAACAGTATCACATGCATTTGATTCTAGTCCAGAGTTACGTGTATAATTCCTTGTAGTTATGTTGCTTAATAATTTGGGGGGATGAAAGGCAACACTTTTCTAATTCGATCCTCGGAAAATTCTTCTCTGAAGAAGCTAAGGTTTGTTCATTCAGTGAGGTCTAGTGATTTTGAGATTTGATTTAATTTAGGTGTTTTGATTCTTATGGTATAGCACTTTTTCCACTATAGACATTTGTGCTTTGTGGTGGTTTTGCATAGTTAACTAACACAAGAGCAGACCTCCGGTACCACAGAACTATTGACTGTATGCCACAGAGAATTTTGTTTAAAAATAAAAATGAGAAATCTGGGAAATAAATTAGGATCATGTAAAGGTATAAAAGACTTTTGCTGGGTTCTTTTAAGTTAAAGGGTATTTTATAGTCATATTATGAAACAATGCTGTAAATGGGTTCATCTGTGAATGGTAATTAAAAATGAGTATAGGGCTGGAGCAGTGACTCAGTGGTACCATGCTTGCCTGGCATGCATGAGGACCCGGGTTCAAACCCCAGCACTTTATGTACAACCAGTGTCTTAGCAGTGAAAACCAGATGAAAAACTAAATAAAAATTGCTTCTCTCCTTCTCTCTCTCTCTCTCTCTCTTTTTCTCTAAAAAGAAAAATAATAAGTATAAATATAACCTCTATGACCAAGTGAGATTTTTATGCTATTTTGATAGCAGAGTCTCTCACTTATAAGGTGTATTTCCAAAGTAAGATTTTGTGATCTAGAACTGGAGCTGTAGCTCACTGGTAGAGCACTTGCATGGTGTGTGCAGTGACCTGGATTTGAACCCAGCACCGTATACACAACTGTCAGAAAAAACCAGATGAAAAAAAATAAATACAATTGAATCTCTTTCTCTCTCCTTCTCTTTCTCTCTCTCTCTCTCAAAAAAAATGTTGTGATCTATTTTTGGAAAGTGAATGTATAACCTACCTAATCACCTAAATGCCTCACAGGTCTGACTCTTTTTTTTTTAATAGACTCTTAAGCATACTAATAATATACAGAAAGGCTATATTGTACTTCCTCATCTAACTCTTCTTTTGGAATGTCTTAGATTCTTAACTACAAAAACGAAATCACTTGGGAAGAATTTATAATGGAATCTAGATCAAGTTGAAGCATTTTTAGTTAATAGCAAATATCACGTATTATCTTTTTTTGTAGCATAGATTTAAAAATTTTTTTGTTAAGGGAATCGAGTTATTATGCAATCATAAATGCATATAAAGTAACAATATGGTATGCATTTGTTCTTAAACAGAATTACTTCCACATCACTCACACCCTAGTGTCTGATTCTTCTATATTTTGCCCCTACATGCGATATAAATGGTTAGATTGTGAATTTTCCAGAATAAAATGATGGCATAAGTATTATTTGGATTCTCCGGAGGGGGGGGGGTAAAGAGTATGTAGCATAGATTTTTAACATTTTCTAAATTTGTTTTGAGATACTAAAATTTGTTTTAAAATAATTCTTATTTCAAAGCATAAGTCCCTACTCAAAGAAAAGAACTTTTTTTTTTTTTTTTTGTGGAGGTAATTGTTTTTGAGAACTGGTTAACATTTCACTGCTTTTAAGCTCTGCCCTATTGACAAGGGTCTTGGTGCCTGTCTTTAGTGAGCCCTGTGGGTGTTCAGAAGGCAGGAATCTTAGAAGAGCTGTTTTTAGATTATTTGGCTGAGGGCTTAGGATGAGGGTTTGTATATGTTGGTATTTTCAAAGCTTTCTACATGATTTTTCGTTTAGTGATTTCTGTTGTGTTTATGTGATTATATATTCTTCATATCTCAAGACACCCGTACACGTCAACAGTTGTTCTTCCATACCCACCTCAATAGGATGGAAAGAAATGTGGGTTTCTTCATCTTTTAATATCTAGCAATTAAATTTTAAAAAGTTTTGTTTCCTTTTGAAGGTACAGTGAGGATAAAGAACCTTACTAGTTTCACACCATTCACCCAAGAATCTGCATCTGCGTGCTTTCACTTTTATCTTCTCACATAATCTAACCTCAAATCCTAAAGACCCTTATTCAGGGAAAATACTATCAGTGCCTATCTGGGAGCTCTGAATTTTACAGTCCCTGGTTTTGGAATGCGGAGGAGATGAAAGAAAACAGACTTGAGAATATGCAAACATGAACTCAGACCTTCCCCAGAAGAAAGTCACCCAGAACTCCCCCAGCTCCTAAATCTTTATTTTAAAATATGTTTGATGTTTTATCTGAGTTTTGAGTCTTAAGGGAGAGCAAACAGTAGAAGCTGTTACATATAGGCAGAAAAGAGGCTAAAATGCATGTTTGTAAAACAGTTCTAGATCTTTTTCTCACTGGAATGGTTTTATGTTTAATGTGCTTCTTGATAGGATAGTACAATATGAATTTGTAAAAAGGTATATTATGAGACTAGTCCTAAATAATTCTGACCAGGGAGAAATTTAAGTTTTAACTACTTACGAAAGATTCTAGCATAAGTGATCTATCTTATATTAATGTTTCCTTCTTTAGAATTTGTTCTGTTGAAAGTTGGTATTTAGCCTTTTGATTTTTTTTTCAGTGAACTGTTAATGTTCTTCACTCTTTGCTAATCCACGTTTAATTATTTGGTACTGTGGATTGAACCTAGGGACACCTTACCACTGAGCTACATTCCCAGCCCTTTTTATTTTCTGTTTTGAGACAGGGTCTTCCTGAGTAGCTGATGTTGGTTGTCTTTGAACCTGTGATCCTCCTGCCTCAGCCTCATGAGTCACTGGGATTACAGGTGTGTACCACCACACCTGGCTTAACCCAAGTGTATTTAAAAATACTTTTTCTGCCCTGTTTGAAGAAACTCAGAAAAATCAGTAATGGGGAGGGTACATATCTGGCATATCTGATTTGGGGAACAGGATTTGGGGGAGGCTGCTTGACCATATTCATTTTTTTTTTTTTTAAAGAGAGGGACAGTGAGAGAATCAATTTTATTATAGTTTTTCATGTGGCTTTTGTTGTTCTGACACTTTGCTGTGTACATGGTGCTGGGGTTTGAACCCGCATGCTCACACATGCTAGGCAAGTGCTGTAACCGCTGAGCTACTGTTCCAGCCTCAGGCCATATACTTTTTTCATATATGTAATCTTAGCAAAAAATTCGTTAAGATATATGGCTATTATTCTGTAAAATATTTAAGGAGTTGGTGGTTATTGTTTCTTTTTTCTTTTTTTAAAGAGAGAGAGGGACAGTGAGTGAGAGAGAGAGAATCAGTTTTTATTTAGTTTTTCATGTGGTTTTCATTGCTCTGAGTCTGCATACGTGGTGCTGGGGTTCAAACCCACACACTTGTGCATGCCAGGCAAGCACCGGAACCACTGAGCCACCGCTCCAGCCCTGTGGTTATTGGTTTAAATAATGTTTATTGTAGAGTAAGTGGAAAACCTAGGAAAATACAAAGAAAAATCACCATTAGTTTTAGTCACCTAGCGTTAACATCTCTGTTACTATTTTGTTATACATTATCTCGGGCTGAAAGAAAATGCATGTTTATCAGATGTGTACATTTTGGCAAAACAGTGATAATGCTTTATAACATACTTTTCTTTTTAAATCCTAAAAAGAGAGAGACAGAGAAAGAGAGAATCAACTTTAGTTTTTCATGTAGCTGTCATTGCTCTGGCACTTTGTTGTGTACATGGAGCTGGGGTCTGAACCTGCATCCTCGAGTATGCCAGGCAACTGCTGTAACCTCCAGCCCTATAACATACTTTTTATAGTTAAAAAATATATTGTAAGTAATCTTTCAAATCTTCAAATATTAGCTTTCATTCTGATGTATGTTGCTCTGTCACACTTATTTTAATCAGTTCATTATTGTACATATAGATTGTTTTAACTTTAATTTCTTGTAAGTAAATCTGTACACAGACATCATGATTTCTAGGTGTACAATTGCTGGATGAAAGACATATAGATACTTTTGAGGCACTAGCTACTGTTCAGCTAGATTTCCTCCTGGAAGGAATGTTTATTTGTACTTATTATGGTGTATGAGAATCTCCCTCACCAAGGTATCAGACAGTGCCCAGGTTCCAACCCATAGTCTTGGGTGTTTTCAGTATAGGATAAGGGATAAAGCCTGAAAATAGAGGAACTCCTATGTTCATGGTTTTGTGGAGAAAATATTGAGTATGAAAACTAGTTTTATCTTATACCCAGTATATGATTGGCATTTGATAGGTTGTGGTTGGTTTTGGTACACTTAAATCTGAGATTTTTGAATTTTAGGTTTCAGGACAGGGCTGTATGGATGGATACTTTATGCTGTCCTAGGTTGAAATCTTCTCTACTAATAGATTAAATTATATTCCGCCTACAGACAGGGAATGTTTAAAACTGAACATTCACTAGATTAAAGTGTGAAGTGGATATCCGTCTGAAGTTATTAAAAGATTAGGGATGGCTAAGTAGCCTACATACTTGGAATCCAGAGAAAACATTGCAGAGAATTTAATTGCCTTTTGAAATGTTTACTGAACATCGTATTTCAAGGTGGAAAGATACTGTTAGATCTGTGAATTTCACTTTTGGATTTGGGGAGAGAATGGAGAGAAAGAGAATAGCTAGGCACATAATTGACAAGGAAAGAAAATAGTTACTGCTCTTAACAATGCAGCCTTGTTTACTCCTTGCCTATCTGGATTCTGAAACTGGACTTCTTGGCTCTGTGAACTAGTTAGCGCAAGCGCACTCCTTTCCTTCGGGGTACTTGGAATTAAAAACATGCTGGAGAGAACTCAGACATGTATTCTTAGATGAGTGCATCTTGTCAATGTTGGGACTTGGTGGTGGTAAAGGATTTAAGAATGGGAAGTGAACTGGGAGTGGTTGGTCAGGGGAATTTCTGGAACAGGTTTTTAGGTCTGTTTGTGTCTTGGACATTTTACAATGAAGAGGTTATACAAATCAAAAGGTTCTTGAAACCAGAAATCTGCTATTCAGTGTTCAAAATTTATTTATAAACTAAATGAACTCATTTAATAGATAGGAGCTTCATTATGAGCAGTATATTAATTTTAACCTGCAAGGGCTTTCTCAAAGAATATTACTTCTGAGAATTATCTGTTTTGTAAGATTTGGTTGGCATTGTTTCATCTAATTTTTTGTTAGGATCTGCCAGTAAATCTTACATTTTTATTATAAGGATTAACCAACCATTGGAATATGTGAGGATTCTTTTCTTAATGTTAACAGTTTTAAAAAGATTTATTTATTTGGGAACAGTGGGGGAAACTAAGGGCAAAAGTTAGAATCTCATTTGAATCTTGTTACTGGGGACCAGAGGAATTTTTTTTTTTTGTTAAGAGAGAGGAAAGAATCAATTTTATTTATTTTTTTCCATCTGTCTGGTTTTTGTTTTTCCAACACTTAGTTGTGTATATGGTGCTGGGATTTGAACCCTGGTCCTTGAGCATGCCAGGCAAGCGCATTACCACTGAGCCACTGTTCCAGCCCCCAGAGGAAATGTTTTAAGAAGTCACATACCAGGTTTTAGATTTTTTTTTTTCAAAGAGGGACAGTGAGAGACAGAGAGAATCAGTTTTATTTAGTTTTTAATGTGGCTTTCTTTGCTCCAATACTCCTTTGGTGCTGGGGTTCAAACATGCATCCTCGCACATGCCACACAAGACCGCTGAGCCACCACTCCAGCCCCGCCCCCTTTTCTTTTGAGAGATTGAGAAAGAATCAATTTTATTTTTTCATCTGGTTTTTAAATTTTATTGACACTTGATTGTGTATGTGTGCTGGGGTTTAAACCTGGGATTCCAGGCAAGCATTCTACTGCTGAGCCACCACTCCAGCCCAAGATCTTGTGTTTGTATTGAAATAAGCTTGCTATGGATATTGAGATCTAAAATCATTCTGTCTCATGCTTTCTTACTCACTCTTTCATATTAACTCACTCACTGTTTTATTCCTTTTGAAATATTTTATTGTGGTTATCAACACAGCATCATGAAAAAACTTGTAATTGAAATTTTAAATTTCTGTCATCTGCTTAACTACTGAATTGTTTTATCTGTTTTCAGCATTGGTTGGATGGTACAAAAAGCATCAAAAAGCAAGTAAAAAGTAAGTGTTTTAAAAATTGTGGAAAAATTAAATGAAGTGTATTAGAAATTCTGATCTTAATAGAAAGGATAATAATAGTCATGTTTCATGATTTTTTCCCTTAATTTTGTGGTACTGAAGATTGAACGCAGGGTGCTCCACCACTGAACAGCAACACCCTTCTTTATGTTTTATTTTGAGATAAGATTTTGCTAAACTGCTGAGTTGGCCTCAAATTCGTGATCCTCCCCTCCCCTGCTTCTATGTCCTGAGTTGGGATTATGAGCATGTGCCATGACGCCCAGTTTCATATAATTTTTTTATCATCTTTATTTTCTAAAAATCATTTCATTTTAACATACTATTGTCTAAGTTACATAGGTTTGATACTAATCTGTATGTCAGTACCTTGCAATTTAAAGTTTATGGGAGAAAACCTTTCAACTTGCAAATGGGATTGACTTCCCACAAAATGCTTTGTTTAGTAATTATGTGCAATAGGATTTTTCTGTTCAATTTCTGTTTGGCATCTGCCCTGCTCTAGAAAATATTTTGAGACTTGAAGACTTATGGTTTTCTTTTTTTAATTTTTTTTTTGGTACTGGGGATTGAACTCAGGGGTTCTCAACCACTGAGCCCACATATCCAACTTCTTTTATTTTTTATTTTGAGATAGGGTCTCAATAAGTTGCTGTGGCTGGGTTTGAACTTGAGATCCTCCTGCCTCATCTTCCTAAGTTGCTGGAATTAGAGCCACTGTGCCTGGCTACAATTTTTTTTTTGTTTGTTTATTTGTTTGAGAGAGAGAATCAATTTTATTTTTTAATCTAGTTTTTGTTTTTTGATGCTTAATTGTATATGTGATGCTGGGATTTAAATTCTGGTCCTTGTGCATGCCAGGCAAGTGCTCTACTGTTGTGCCACCGTTCCAGCCCCCTGGCTACAATTTTAATTTAGAATAATGAAATGAAACAATTTACATTAAATGTCAGTATTATTCCTAGCAGTAATCAGGGAATAACACCAGAGTTCAATCCATGATCTGGTTTGTCCTCTGTAGTATCAGAGATTTCATAGCAACTCTTGTCTTTACAAAATAAGTAATGGGGCAGAACCACTGGAATAGAGAGAGGTTAGTGAACTAACTAAAATGAATTTCAAAGTGTGAAATGACTTGCCTTGAACAGTTATTACTATGGGCATTTCTCAGTGCTGTCAAACTCAGGTTTGTAGGACTGTTAAGTTGCACAGTGGAGACTTAGTTGATGCGTTTAATCTTGAACAGTTAGAATTAATCTGTAGTTTTCTGTTTCTGTAATGACATCATGATAGTACTATGTTGTGGTTGGTTCATTTAAAAAAATCTACTGATTGATCTTTTTGTGTCAAGTTTAAGCCTGTGAACTAAATTTAAATAATGTCACAATAAACTGTTATCTTCTGTCCCACTTGAGTAGATTTTCAGCAAAATTACAGGCTGAAAATTATTGTTTGTTTATTTATCAGTACCGGATATTGAACCTATAGACTACAGCCCCAGCCTTTTTTATTTTTTGCTTTGAGATAGGTCTTGCCAAGTTACTAAGGTTGGCCTTGAACTTGGAATCCTCCTGCCTCAGCATCTGGAGTAGCTGGGATTGTAGGCATGCATTACTGTGCCTGTTTTGAAATTGTTATTAATTAAACAGTGAAATGAAAATAAAATAATAATAAAAATTAAAGTCTTTTCTTTTTTTGTCTGGCAGTTGGTTCACCTTATTGCCTGCATCTTCGAGTTAAGTTTTATTCATCAGAACCAAATAATCTTCGTGAAGAACTAACTCGGTAAGACTACTATCTAGAATTACATAAGATTATTTTGATGGTTTTGGGAAAATTGTCTTTATGATTGTTTGTAGTTTATAGAAAGCTAACAAAGGGGATGCCTTGTCCCTTGTAGCATAATAGTATTTTATTCTAGAACAGTGTTTTTTATGTGTATGATTTTTTTCTTGTTTATTTATTGGTATTCAAAGTAGGTTTTTGAAATGGTTGATTCCCTAGCAATTTCCAAAGGCAACTGCAGAAAATTTCTTTTTTTTTTCTTTTTTTTTTTTTTAAAGAAAGAGAAGGACAGTGAGAGAAAGAATCAATTCTATTTAGTTTTTCATGTGGCTTTTGTTGCTTGACACTTCATTGTATGTGGTGCTGGGGTTCAAACCCATGTCCTTGCACATGCCAGGCAAGCGCTGTAACCACTGAGCCATTGCTCCAGCCCCCTTGTATTGTTTTTAACACATTGCAATATTGTTTATTGACTTTCAAAATAATCTGTCTTTGGGGCTGTAGCTGTGGCTCATCAGTTACAGCGCTTGGTGTCATGAGAGGACGTGGGTTCGAACCCCAGCACCACTTTTACAACTAAGTATTGGGGCAACAAAAAAGCCACAGGAAAAGCTAAATGAAGTTGTCTCTCTCTCTCTCTCCCTTCCTGTCTCCCTCTCTCTCTGTCCCTCTCTCTCTTTAAAAAAACAAGCAAACAAATTTGTCTTCGGTTACTGGGAGTTAATTCATGTTGGTTCCTGACTTCTTGTCTCTCTTTGTTTTTTAATGTTACTGGGGATTGAACACAGGGCTGCTAAACCACTGAGCCACATCCCCATCTGTTTTTATGCTTTGAGACAGGTTCTCACTAAATTGCTTAGGGCCTAAATTAATGAGACTGATCTTGACCTTGAAGTCCTCTTGCTTCAGCCTCCTGAGAAGCTGGTTTTACAGGAGTGCGCCACCATACCTGACACACAACACGTTCTTTTTTTAAAGGGGGGGGGGATAATGAGAGAATCACTTTTATTTAGTTTTTCATGTGGCTTTTGTTGCCGTGATACTTTGTTGTGTACGTGGTGCTGGGGTTTGAACCTGTGTCCTTGCATATGCCAGGCAAGGGCCGTACCACTTGCTCCAGCATGTCCGCATAACACCCCCCCCCTTTTTTTTTAAAGAGATGGATAGTGAGAGAGGATCAGTTTTATTTCGTTTTCCCTTTGGCTTTCATTGTTCTGATGTTTCATTGTGTACATGGTGCTGGGGTTTGAACCTGGGTCCTTGCACGTGCCAGGCAAGCCCTGTAACCACTGAGCCACTGTCCAACTCCCACATAACCCACTCTTAATGATGTTTTAAACATTTTCTCTAAGGTTGCTGAATATATTCTGTGACCTGCTACTCCTTGCTATTATCTTATGTTCATGCTTCCATTCCTATGTTTATTGCCAATTTTTCCATTATTTTCTATATTTTATTGTGGGTAGAATTCTGTAATTAAGAATATTCTCGGGGCTGGAGCGGTGGCTCAGTGGTTACTGTGCTTGCCCAGCATGCACGAGTACACGGGTTCAAACCCCAGCACCCACGTACACAGCTAAGTGTCAGAGCAATGAAAGCCATGTGAAAAACTCAATAAAAATTGATTCTCTCTGTCTCTTTCTCTCTCTCTCTCTCACTTTCCTTCTCTCTTAAAAAAAAAAAAAGAATATTCTCAAATTGGAAAGATGTGATTTTTTCACAGTCATTTATTCCATTTAGTTAAACTTGTACCTTTTATCTTTCCTTAGATATTTGTTTGTTCTCCAGTTA